>JACCGJ010001822.1:22819-85796 GCA_013407085.1 Atriophallophorus winterbourni | reverse complement strand
AATATATCCCGTCTAGTGGAATTTTTTTGTCCATTTGATGAACACAACTTCGTCGCATATACAATATGTACGTAGATTAAGGCACAGGCTAGTTTGCGCTACGACCTTGTTAAGGTATACATGATTACAAGATTCAAGATTTATGGGGAAAAGATAAAATAACTGTACAATACCATAGGATATACGTAAAAAGTATAGCAAATCGTTAGTTTATTGTTTGCGTCTATGTGCTTCAAAGGAAAAGGAAAAGCAAAATTAATTCCATTTGTGATATGGAATGAGTAAATTTCAACCGAAAATATATGTTTAGGTAATATATTTTTCCACGTATGAGGTGTAAGAAAAACTTACCAAAGTATTTCAGTGAACTGGGGCCAGGTCATTATTATTCAACATAAAAGATCGTAACATTTGTTTGAAGGTCAATTCTTCTGAAGAGGAAACAATTTCTGGCGGTAAGCTGTTCCACATAAAGCATACGTGGACAGTGTAAATTGCGGCGACAGTTTAATCGGAATGTTGGATTTGAAGTGTCAGGTTTTGACGGCGGGTCGGGAGATTGGAACCAGTTCTAAAAAAGTGTCTGAGTGGGTGGGACCTCGTATGGATTATTCGGTATGTCAGGATTAGGTCAGCTCGGATGCGTCTGCGTTCGAGGGTGCACAATACAAGTCTTGTCAGTCGCTGCTCATATGGTAGATTATGCAATCCAGTAACCATTTTAGTTGTCTTATGTTAAATCTTTTCAAGAAGCGAGATGTCTTTTTCCATCTATAGTGTTCAAGCTTATACTGTATAGTCCACAACTGGATGAATGTAGGTAATAAACATATTTGACAATGTATGCGGTGTTAAACGTACAAATATTCATCTGAGTGAGCCGAGTACGTTGCATGCACGCTTATAGACGGCCTCGTACTACAGACTGATGTTCACATTACTGCACACCCAGATACCGAGATCTTTCTGCGATATATTCCACTAAAGCGGTGACCGCCAGTAGGTATGAGAAAGGGAAGCGTTCCAAACTTCGAAACATTTTGCACTTTGCGGAAGTTTGAGGACAGCTTGGTTTTGAATCGGACCACTGGTCAGCTTATTTAAGTCTGCTTGTAAAACTAGGCAATTCTCAACAGAGTTAACCCTCGTGCAAATTTGTATATCGTTGGCGAAAAGAACAAATTTACATCGTACCGGTTTCGGTATAATAGCATTATTGGACCGGGTACTGAACCTTGCGGGACACCGATCGTGGCTCCAATAGTACGGGAAATTTCGCCATCTATTCTGACGTTCTCTTTGCGTTCAAACTGTTAACTTGTGAAACATAATCGATTATCAGTGACGGCAGCATATTGCAGCTTTTGGAGTAGTAGGGAGTGATGAATCCGATCGAAAGCTTTAGATATATCTAAGTAACAGGCATGCTCGGGACTCTTTTCGCCTAGTGCTTGAGTCCAATCATTTAAAGTTGTTAGCAAGTAAGAAAAGCATGAGTATGTTTTCCTAAATCAATGTTGCGTCTCATAAAAGATTTCATTGCTCTCGGGGTGCTATACAAGATCTTTACACAACAAGCTTTCCAAAACTTTAGAAACCACTGAAAGGAGCGTCACAGTTCAGTAATTGGCTAATCATTAATCACTCAGCATTGGAATTATCAAGCCCAAATTACGGCGGCGTAATGTTAATGACACGTTTGTCATCATTAAACATGACGGGTTGAATGTGTTTTATAGATACTTAAACGAGTTAAATACTCGAATCAATGTTACAGATGAAGTGAAATATAGCACCGAAACACTTTCCTTTTTAGACTGTTTGACAAAAGAGGCCAAATGTAAAAAGCTTTAGTCTACACGGAACCAATGGACAGACATACTGACCTGAGCTACTACACAGCTCATCCTGAACAGGTATTCATACGCATAGCCTAGTTTATTTTCCATAACATTGAGTACTTGTTACCGACGTTATAGAAACATTAGGCGCCTGTTATAAGCCATTCTAGGATTGTCAACCGTAGCTTTCCTAAAAGTCTTCTGAGGCGCTAATTTAAACGGTTTAGGTATCTCAATTCGACACACACAAAATTATAATTTATATACCTTAAGCAACATAGGTTTCTAACGCGATGAGTCGTATCTCAGACTAACTATCAATATGGGATAAATATGAGAAGTGTAATTCTTTGTTCGACCTTAGTATATGCTGATGATAAGATATTTTTTAGATACACATAGCATCTGTGTTAATTGGATCAAGTGCCAAGAACGCTTGAGTGATTTGTAAGGGACAGAGAAACAGAGGATTTAATACTAGGATCAAACAGCTGAAGAACCCCAAAAAACACCCACAAATCGACAATGGCTTATAAATCTTTCATCAAGGACTCAGCTCAAGGTGAAAATGTGTTGAACACGTCACTCAGTGGACTTTAAGAATATACATGTACTGCTTGTGAACAGAACAATTTCATTTACTCTTTTGTTTTAGCATATTGCAGATGCATGACGTGCAACAACTGAAGTTGTCATGAAAGAGCAGTCGCATGATCAATGGAACACCACCTTCCAAAACAACACCTGAGTAGGAAGCGCTAAAAAGGCGGACAACATCAACAACTAACCAGTAGCAAGTTGAATCATAAACGAAATTGTTTGGAACAAAAGCAGATGAGCAACGTCAACCGAATGATACTTCAAGTTCAGTCAAACAACCCCAAAGTGGTGGGAGGTTGAAGTGAACCGGTCAGCAAGAAATCGACCGGCAAATCAGATCAAATCTACAACCCACACAGACGGGTTGAGGATATTTGTATGAAAATCAGATTCACCTATAAAAGATGGGCATGTGTTTTAGTCTTTGTCATGTGCGTAATGAACATGTTGGACGAATTGGCGGTTATTGTGTGATTGAAATCGGGTTTGCTTAAAGGTTGGCGCTTTGTGCTCAAGATGTGAATCGTACTGATAAAATGGATGCACCGAAGAAGGTGAGTGACGTGAATAACGATGGATTGAGTGTGTTCAAGATGTGGGTAGAAAACGCAAAGGGCATTATGACTAGGGTTGTTTTTGACCTTGAGAACTATTGGGAAACATAAACAAAGTTATACTTGTATGCCACTGTTATATAAGGTTTTTACAAAGAACCGCGATGTTCAAATACAGCATCACAAAGTGATTCATACCCAAGCGCTCGAAACTAACTGAACCTGATCTTACTGTCTCCACCTGATGATGGCAAACAGCCAGAAACCAGTAGTGGTGTGTATGGGATGGGGATGTGAGCACCACAATACATTGTTGGGAAATATATTTAACAACCGTTATCTGGAATCAACTAATACAATTCAAAGTTGGATTTATGCAAAATGGCTCCAGCAAACCGTATGAAATAAATAACTTCACAAAATGGATACTTGTATCAGAAAAAGTACTAATATTGAATGGAGCGCTCCCTACATTAAACGATTGTTCAAAAATTGTTAAAATTCTATAGGAAATAGCTTGAAAACCCCTTGATATCTGAAACTTTGAAGGCAAAAATTCGAAAACCAAGGTCCGTTAGTGCAGGTGTATTGGAACTCCTCTCATCTTTTTGAGAATATGAATTTTAGCATCTGGCCAAGATCGTTCAATGTTTTGCGTATGTGTTCCATCTTGGTGAAATAGCTTTGCTGATTGTTGACGATGATTAAAATGGCGATTTAGAGTCGAGTGAGCGGGTCATTTATCTAAGTGGATGATGGAGCCTTCTTGAATTTCTCTTTGAATAATTGGTTCTAAATTATCTCAGTCTCTTTTTGCAACATAAAAGTAACGACAATCAAAGACATTTTCAAAATCCAAAAATCCATGGCCCGTCTATTCTTCGTTTGTGGTTCCTGTTGTTCACTACATCTGCTTCACTGTCAGTTGATTCGGCTCTTTCATCACCATTGTGAAGACGTCCTCGATTGTATTTTCTTCTTCCAGCAGAGCGTGCTTCGTCTATTTCTACAGGATTTGCTTCAGGTCCCACCATTTGACCTCGCTTATTGACTGACACTATTAAAAAGCAAACTTCTCGACACACGTTGAACCAATCCCATATAGTTTTCCTGTTCCTTCCAATTTATTCACATTTAGGTAGATCACAGGCGAAACTAGAAACATGTAGGTCGATCACATACTAAACCGGCACCATCTAATCGGTGCTGGTTTAGTATCTGATCTACACAAGAAATACGATCTACTAAAAATGAATTTATTTAATACAATCATACATAACAATATACAGTGTGAATATCTTTCGAAAAATAGAGACAAAAATATTTTCATCACCAGATTGTATCGAGTGGTATTAGAGTGAAACCGGAAATGATTGCGGTGGGTCACTTCAGGTCAAACATGGGCAGGTGACGCACACCTGGCTAAGTATCACCTTTCCTTTTTATCGGTCCAACATTAAGCACGTCCTCCTCACGCGTTGCATGCACGCACCTTGATTGCGTCTCACTTCACCATTGGGGTCAGCCTGTTCAACGCTTATTGGGTTCACCCACGTATCCCACATCACGAGAGGAAATGTAATGTGAGCACTTAAAGGTCCGATATATATATATATATAGTTATGCCAGATGTAATCCGTTTTGCGGTCCAACAAGAGTTCAGCCAACACCGAGTGACACATTATATTGACTGTCAAGATGTGGAAAGTGTGTGTGATTACACCCATTGATACATGTTATGTTTGCTTTTCATTGGGGTATTGCTATCATTGGTCTCAAAGTAAATGGATACATTTTTCACACACTATCACATAATTGTGAGATAGAAACTCAGTATTATGTGTATTATGTAGAAATGATTTTAAATTTTATGAGTTGATCTGTGATTATTGTTAGTCAATTGAGCAGTTTCTTCTCGTACGAACCATGATCAACTTAAGAAAAAAAGTCAACAAAATATGTGAAATTTCTCGAAACCAGCTGAGTTTGTACGGAAAACATTCAATTCCGCATGTTGTCTGGATATCAAAGTGTCGATAGTGTCCTTGAGACAGCATTTTATATTTCCCTCGCACTGAAAAGTTGTTTCGCATTCAAACACACACGCGATTAAACATTATATTGTCGTTGGGTTTCATATGAGCTCAAATCTGGTAAGCAATACCAAGAAATTAAAATTGAATCTTGAGGAACGGTGTGTACAAAATATATGACTCAGAAATGTGTTTCGTCCACGCCATGGAATCTTGATTATGACCAAATTTAATCTACATTAAAAAATCTTTATAGAAAAACCAAATGTTCAGAGAATATGATTAGTGATGCATTCCGAGAGAACACATACCGAATCCTCGAATCCTACCGATGCAGTTCCATCTTATAATGGAGTGAATAAAATACGATTTATGATACTAAATTGATTCAGTGGGTTTGATGATGCCTCATTTTCAAAAAAACCTAACGGTACATCGAATAACCAAAGCCATGATAAATCATTTTGATGACCACAAATCTTTGATACCAATTAATTTGCCATTGTATATTTTAAAAACTTGCTCATTTGTTGTGCTTTTACGAACTGTATTCGGATTACGCAGAGGTTTACGTCATGCACACAAACAGACCATTGTAATCCGCCTATTTTTTCTCAAGGTCATTTATAAACCTCGTCGTTGCCGTCAGTCAATACCACAAGAATTTAATATCTCAAACTGTATTACCGGTTTGCAACGTAACCAGAGTCGCATTACTTTGACGTGCTAAAGCCAAGAAATGCGAATATTTTGGCATCACGTGTTACTTGTCATCGACAAATGCGCAAGCGAGATGCCATTCACTTGCGTTGTGGTGTCAATTGAACGATAGCATCAAGTAATTGTATGATTTCGCTCGAAATTTAAAAATTATTGCTAATTAAACGTAAGGCATAATTCAAGATTACTCAGATCAATATAATTTTGTAAGGACGGACAGACAGATAGCTTGATGAGATATAGATAGAGAGAAAAATAGATTGATAGATAGATTGGAAGATAGTTAGATAGATAGATAGATAGATAGATAGATAGATAGATAGATAGATAGATAGATAGATAGATAGATAGATAGATAGATAGATAGATAGATAGATGATAGATAGATAGCTAGCTAGATAGATAGATAGATAGATAGATAGATAGATAGATAGATAGATAGATAGATAGATAGATAGATAGATAGATAGATAGATAGATAGATAGATAGATAGATAGGGTTTGATATGATGAAGCAGCATACCAAAGCGCTAGGCTCAGAATAAGCTTATTTTCCGCTTATCCAGCATCAAAGTGATTTAAACCATGAAACGTGAAAACTAACGTGATATGATTGTAAAGAGAATTCAATGTCATCGATTAGGTTTATTGTGCTTATCATAATTTTTCCTAAAATTGTTGTTATATGATACGAATAAACAACAGCATAGGCTTGAACAAAATGTTCTTCATTAAAAGCATTATAATAGTACACAAGCCACAAACGGTTTCATCCATTTCGTAACTATCGTCAAACGTATTATTTGCAAGAATATGCAGGAACTAATCAAAAGCTTTTTAATATGTTTATGAATGATTCTGTAGCAATATGTGGCAATTTCGGATTTGTGCTGGCAAAGTTATACTTCAATGTCACTGTTAAATAGACTTCATACAAAGAACCTGATATTGTAAAACCTAACCAGATTCTTATCACGTAAAACTTTATCTATGCCTTTACCACGCTTCGCTCTGCTTCTGAAGCACGCTTTCAGGACGAAGACAGAAGGTATTTACCTACGCACGCAAAATGATGGCAAGCTTTTCAACCTGAACCGCTTGAGAGCATAAACCAAGGAACGAAATGTGCTAATCCGTGACCTGCTGTTTGCCGACGATGCAGCATTTATTTATCACTCCCAAGAGCACCTTTAGTCTCTAATGGACTGTTTTTTGTCGGCATGCAAAGACTTTGGGCTAACAATCAGCATGAGCAAGACCAAAGTTCTTGACCAAGGGACTGTATCGCCTCCCATCATAACTGTTGGAAACTGTCAGCCTGAATCAGTACATCAGTTCACGTACCTTAGTTCAACCATTGCGGATAACCTCTCGCTAGACACGGAGATTGATAAGCGGATTGGCAGAGCAGCTGTCATTCTGTCTCGATTGAACTCTCGTGTTTGGGGTAACCGCAAGCTGACTGTAAAAACAAAGATGATGGTATACAGCGCGTGCGTACTAAATGGTTTACTTTAAGGCAGTGAAACCTGGACCACCCACGCAAGACACGAACGGCAGCTGAATGCTTTCCATCTACGAAGCATCCGTCGTATCATGAACATATCGTGGATGGACAGAGTGACTAATGCTGAAGAGTTTTCAAAAGCTGGTCTACAGAGCATGTTCACCCTATTGCGACAGCGCCGCCTGCGGTGGCTTGGTCATGTCTACAGAATGGAAAATGGTCGTATTCCGAAAGATCTACTCTATGGTGAGTTGCATTTAGGAAGTCGCCCATTGGGCAGGCCGCACTTGCGGCACAAAGACGTTTGCAAAAGAGAGATGAAAGGTCTTGGCATCGACCCGTCGAGTTGGGAAGAACTTGCTCTTGACCGCTCACATTGGAGGCATTGTGTAGAGCGTCGTCTGCAAGCTGGTGAGGAGCAGATACAGCTTTTTGCTGCTGAACGCAGATCACGCCGCCAGCGTGTAACTGATGCAATACAACCGAGATCTGACTTTCGTTACCAGCGCTGCGGGAGAGATTGTTCCTCCCGATTCGGACTGTTTAGTCATTCCAAAAGCTGCGGAACTGGAACATTCACACGATTGTCATGTACATCCATGGAGGACTATGGACCGAAGGAGGCCAACAACAACAACAACCACGCTTCATAGATTACTCAACCTAATCTCACTATCTCCAATTGATGACGGCACACAGTCAGAAGCCAGTCGTGGCGTTAACGTGGAGGGGATATGAGCACAACAATACCTTGGCTTAACTTACGTTTGTAAATAAGAAGCAGAAGAAGAAAGAACAGAAGAAGGAAAAAATGACTTTATTCGTGTGCACGAATTTTCAGTAATTAAATTAATTTCTACAAAACTGAGAAAAAATTAAAAGTATAAAATCACACACGCCTGATCGAGGCAAAAAGTGTCGCACAAAGAATACTGTATGTGGGCCAAAATACTGTCAGGTTACCCAGGCCTAGACAGACATGCGAATAAAATCAGGAAATTAACGAAGAGATTTCAACATCGGTTATCAAATTGTCAGGCGCATCTTCAACTGTGAAATAGCCATTGATTGATTAAGCATGTATCGTGCCAGTTAAGGAACAATAGAGTTTCTGAATTTATTAGTTCGTGAATAGGGAATAAATTATTGGCTTCCTAATGCTTCTTCTGATCAGTAGAAAATCCTTTTTCAGGAGAACAGGAAAAATTAAGGGGGTTGCGCAAAGCAGGCGTGGAACGATGCTAGAAACAACAGAAAGTTTAATTACATTAGGTGGAATGGGGAGAAAGGAGGCGGAGCATAGAATGACAACCCGCGAACTTTCTGGATTTGTGTGGTCACATGATTGGTCCAGCTAAGACTGTCGAATATTGTAACGCCAAGGTACTTGATACGACTGCATCTTTCGAAAACCGATCCATTAAATGAAACCCGGGGGTTTTTTATGCAAAGCTAAGCATCGCTGTCCCGGCATAATGGAAATTACCACTTCGTTGCATTTTTGGAGATTCAAAGATTTATTCAAAGATGATATGCTTTACAAGACCCACAAAAATTATCAAAATATTGTTAGAGATTATTGTCAAACGTGAAAAAGATACTTGTCCATGTCTAGTGATTGCTTGAAAACGTCAATGGTTCCAGATTGTACCACATGAGTAGGTAAACAGTTCCACAATTGCACATTACGAACGGAAAATGCATATTTGCGGCAGTTCAACTGCTATGCTGTTGATAAAGATTCGATTGGAGACCTCGCAGATGTGTGATGTGCGAAAGATGAAACAAATGACTGCAAGGATGATTTGTTTGATTAAGCACTGTCCAAATGAATATTCGTGCTCCTCGTTTTCGTCTGTATTGAGCCGAATGCAAATTCAACATTTTAAGTCTTATTTCGTACGGATAATTAGAAAGTCCCCGGATAAACCAGGTGTGGATAACCATTGACCAATTCTTGTAATCATTGAATATTGTGATTTAATGCAACGGCAACGTCGTCAGCTTATTTATTATTAAGTGCAGAAGGGCTACAAGGAAGATCAGAAATGTACATAGAAAATAAAAATGCACAGAGTATTGAACCCTGCAGGACACCACGTGGAATCGGTATCGCACGAGAGGTTTTGCCATTCACGATCGTATACTGAAGACAACCTTCGAAGTAGGATACAATCCAATGAAAAATGTTTCATGAAACACCACATCCAGATAGTTTTCGAGGTAAGGAACTTCGAAAAATACTGTTAAACGCATTGGTATAATCCAGAAATCAAAGTTGTGGAGAGAACGTGAAATATGATCCGTAAGCAAAGCGAAAGCATCGACAGATAAACGATACTTACAGTAGGCAAACTGATCAGCATCATGTAAATGACAACTGGAAGCCATTCGTCGTAACACAATGCTTTCAAGTACTTGAAGTAACTGCGACGTGGACACGATCAGGCGGTAATTACCAGGATCTTTCTTAGGAATCGTGGTTATACATAATTGCATTTTCCATGCAACGATTAAACACGGATGCGATAGGTGCCGATAACATAACAATCGTCTTGAACAAATGCTTTCAAAAACAAGCTATTTTCAATGCTAGATTTGATGGAAACTCCACTGTATTCGCTCAATTTTTACTGGTTGCCCGACAATACTCATTTAATTCACTTTCGGCCGGTCTCCGACATTTTGGAAACATTTCTTAATGCTATCTATCATTCATTACATTCGTTTCGGTTAATGTTAAAATAATAAATCGAATACGTCGGTCCACTGTCTGCTGATTTAGCAACTCATGGATGAACGACTTATTATTCGCGAGTAACTTTTTACTGATTTTTGAATTATGTACGCTAAAACGTTTTCACTGGAAATAAAGTCTGTGATGAATCTGCTAGAGCAGATATTTGGTAACGTTTCTCTTATCTCTCTGACACAGAAGCTTCGTCTGACTAAGAGTTTCGGTACGAACAGGGTTCTGGTAGACATGCGAGATCAAAATAAATTGACCTACCCCATATATATATATACTCAACACTTGATTGTTTGTTTCGGTGTGCAGGTGCTAACAACATCTACTGCTTGACTATTTGCGTAATTCGTGTACACATTAGAGTTCATGCACGTTAATCCTTGTAGGCTGCACTCAGTATTAACACTAAATTGCTTGGTCGGTGTAGCTGTGAGCCATTTCCACTGACCAATGAACCTGATTGCTTTATTCGTGTGTGCATTAGGTGTTATGCACGTAAATCCTTACCCGATACAGAACCGAACGCCTGATTGTTGAGACATCCATCCGATCCAACTTGTTGACTACATGCACATCGGCCTTCGTTATTTCAAACATTCCAGCGTGAAGTCTTATCCTATAAGGTGTCACACCACGTCTTATCACTTCCACATTATGAAGATCCACGCCATAAACTATGTTCAACACATGTTCAGCTAGGACAGAATCCCGTATCAGTGATTCACCTAAACTGGAATTGCGGAGTCGCTTTCCGATTTTTTTTATCTTCGTTGATCTTGCTGCAATGTTCTAGAGACGTTTGTTCCGGGCAATACTTTCATTTTATTTGGTATATACAGTTCGTTGCACAACCTAAAGGTGCCTTAGACTTTGGGTTCATTAATAAGGGGCGGAGCGATCTACCTTTATTATACATTACTATTATATCTTCGTTATTAAACATTCTACTAATTCCTTCGGAAAGGCTTTTGACATACGTTAGAAACTGTAGCTGGCCAGACGTTTTCCATTCCGGTTTCAGATGCTTGATGCGGTTAAATTTAAAGTTTGTAGGTAATTATGATCTGCAAGTCAATTACTAACTTCTTGATAAGCTCGTTTATTAACGTTAGTATCGTTGTAGATGTGTTTCGCCTTATAGAACAGTGATTTCTTCACTGACTGAAATACTCTTGCGATGCGCAAAGGCGTACCACAACACCGCATTTGTGTCGATTGGTTTATGATATACCTTGGTTTTTATCTTGCTGTTGTCTTTTCGTTCGGGACAGTCCAAGAACGGAAGTGTAATTTGGATTTTGGATCCGAGTTTTCGAGTTAATTATGGACAGTTTCTAATCTGTTGCGATTCTGCGTGAAAAACGAAACGTTACCAAACATCTACTCTAACCGATTCATCGCAAACTTTGTTTTCATCAATATTGAGTTTCGATCGGTCTAAAATACATTCAAATACCTCGCTATTTTGATGAAACATGGCCAACTTTCACTGCATTATACCACCCAAATGTACATTGCAATAAAACACAAAGGCACATTAATAATTCAATTTGAACACCAACACTATCACTGTTAAAGCAGACGAAAAAACATAAATGTTACGAAGAAAATACGAGAAAATGTTCTAAAGCAGACACCAGTTCGATGGAGGTAATTATAAGTGCATTAGGGTAGCCATTCTCGCATATAAGTTAAAAATTCTGCAAACATGGTGAAATTAGCAACACACAAATCACCGAGTGAAAGGAAACGGGAAAAGAAGAAGTAGGCAAATGTAAAATAATTCGGGAACAATGTTCATTTGAAATCGGAGCATGATCAGTTGAATGAATATTCTGAGAGCAACTGAGAGCTATTTAAACCTACAGATGCATGAAATCTGAACGAACAGTTCTAATAGACTATAAGGTTATACACGCCTACTGATATTTCTCTCTTTTAAGGCGAATGTAATTTTACTAGCTTAGGATTGGTCAGGTGAATGGAATTTGAGCTTGATCTCGGTTTGCACTGACACTCTTGGTCTGACGAATCTCCTGAGTCACAAACGGAACGTTTCCAATAAAATGCTCCCATCGATTTATTCCAAACGTTTTTTTCATGAACGTTTTCAAATGTTTTTGTACAATAAAGCAAGATTTTCAAGACTTCAATTAAAAATCCAGTTCCATTTATCACATTCGTAAACAATTGAGATGGAAATAAATAATGTATCAGACAACACATTACGCTTAGCTTATTAAGCTTATATCAGTAAGATGAAAATAAATTCGAGCAACCTTTTTACCTATTTGTGTTTCTTAAAAATATTTATTCCGACAAATTAGACAAGTTGTAATCTTGCCTAACACATGCACAACAAGTGTTGGCAAATTTTTATTCATATATAAATAGAGGCACACTATCGAGGCGTCACTATCGAATCAATCATTAGACAAGAGATGTGCAGTACATGATGTTGAATTTAAAACAATCAACGTTTAATATCTATATGCTTAAGATGTATTGTCCTACTTAGCATGCAAAATGTGATTAGCTTTGTGTTGTTTATACTAAGCAGTTGGTTTGCTCAAAGTATAGACGCCACCAATATGTACGATTAAAAGGAACATGTAGTATAGTCCCGGTATAATTTTGACTGCAGCTCAAAATTTAATTTCTCACATTCCATGCATCTGTTTTCCCTCTCGATGATGTTATACTGAAGAGCATTTCACCAGTCCCTACATTCCGTTTCGTGGGTAGCAATATCCCCAACAGCATTCATTACAATCAGCAGCACTCGATTGATAGACAGCTCTTCCACGTTATGTTCAGAAGTAGAGAGCTGCGTCATCTTTTCTCCAGCTGGTGTTTACACATTGCTTTCAAAGTGAGCTATCACGAAAAACGTATTTAAACTAGTAGGTTCAATACGAACAGCCTTCATGTCGCATTACAAACGCCTTTTTGGTGCAATTGCAGTTTGCATAGATATCACATTTTCAAATTCGAACTTCAACAGACTAACTCTCCGGAAACATTAAAGTTCCCCATTACATACATATGACTCGAGCGGGGTAGGCTACACTGTTGTAGCAGAGTGCACATGTTCTTTAGAACCGTTGAATTCATGTTTTCCATTATGAACCAAGATGCATCTCAAGCATATATCTCCTCATATCTGTCTAGGCCTGGGCAACCTGACAGTATCTTAGCACGCGTACAGTCTCTGGCTGTGCGGCACTTTGCATGGATCAGGCTAGTGCTTTCATACCATACCAACTCAAGCAGCAGATACTTGCAGTCGAAAATCTCATTAGGAATTCAGTTTAAAATGACGAGTGTAAAAGTTGTTTTGTAAAACATCTCTCAAATCGAACTAATTCCTTCTATTTTATGTTACATTTATGCCATCAAATTTGAACGGTTATTGACTCACCCTCATAATTCAATCGACCATCACCATCTTTATCCACTTCTTGGATGATTAGATCCACATCTTTTTGACTCAAATGCCTTCCAAATCGTTTGGTTACAGTCCTAGTTAGAATATGAGTAAGACACATTAAATCTATATTATGGTTACAAACCCAAGTGGGACTCGGTTAATAGATATCTTTTTTATTTTCAATCGATATTTCATAATAACAACATTCGTGTAGTAGTATTTATTACTTGTCGTGACAGCAGTAAAACTCTATCTCTAATTGTGAAGTCGGTAAATAAAAATGTAATAATTTGTTCTTCGTAGAAACTAATTTATAACTCTTATTTTATTTATAGAATGGAGACTTAAGGGTCCAATTTGGTGGTTTAAAAATTAACAGTTTATTATCAGTATATTTCACGATTTTAACTGTATTTTCAATTACTTGCATTTTGATATGCTGTTAATTTCTTTCAAATGGTGCATTACAAAATTCAGCAAAAGATATAGATAAAACATTAAGGTCTTGAAATCTGCAAATGAGAACAAACATAATGCAAGATATAGGATCGTGATAAAGTCATATTGCTCTTTTTCAGTCTAGACATAAATTTAGGCTCTCTTGAAAATTTCAACACTGGAATGATTACTCAAATGAACATCAAAGTGATATGATCAAGTACATTATTTGCCTAAATTACGGAAAACATTTGCAACTAGCATCATCGATAAGATTCAACTATTGGGTGACCAATGGTCCAAGTTCAGGAATTAAATGAATTTCGTCACAAAAACTACTTCCTCGTGTTCTTAAAATGACTGAAATATTTTGCAACTAGCGACAAAATTTAATTTGATGTAAACTTTGATGAATATTTCAATCGTATTCTTTTTCATAAAATTTTCTACTCCTAAAACATGGATTCCGTATATGATTAATCTAATTCATTTGAGTAGAAGCTTTTAACAACGACTCCCATTATCTCTTATTAGTCGCATCAAATGGAATTCAGAAATCTCTAATCACGAACTTGTAGGAGAAAATTCATTTCATTGCTAATGAAAAAATGTCGTATTGAAACTAGAAAAAAGCTTATACACAACGTCATGAATCTTAAACAGAACCTCGTGAAAATTATTTTGAGTCATTAGCATAATGAATAGACTTGAAAGCATAGCTTATGTTTATGCATAGATCTGAATAGATGCAACCGAATTTCGCATTAAAAATTATTTAAAATATTGGAAAAAATTTTCTTTATTTCGCAACAAAAGAAAATTGCGTCATACAAATATTTGAAATTCGGCTTTTAAACAAATGCTGAGGAAAAATCAAAGCTTTTCATAACAATCTTTAATATACTATGATCTATATGAATCTATGAGAAACATCATATTCAGCATTACTAAAAGATTTTCAAGTTGAGCACCACTGACACATTATAAATAACTGTTATTATGAGGCAGTTAATTTGTGGAAACTAAAACCAAGAGAATTTATGAGTGTTTTACCCAGTTTTGCTTATTTGAAATATGATTAAACCAAACATGTGCTCAAACTTTATCGCTATATATATATTATATATATAGATATATTAGATATATATATATAATAATCTCTTCTATATATATATTATGGCGCTAACCATAACAGTTATTTATAATGTATTGGTTTTGTCGTGATTAACATGTAAAATCAGTAACGGACGTATGATGTTTCTCAGGATTTGACCGTATTTCTACTGATTATCACGGCCCGACGACTTTAAATGTCAATCGGGAAAATAATAAAGTTTGTCTAATTAACAGCATCTGCATAATGGAGAACAAATAGCCAAACCTAAATAAATTTTGTATCACACAGCTAATGAAATCCGTTAAAAAATCAGACATGGACAAAATAGAAGCAATGAAGTTCAACACATATTCATTGAAATTTTTATGATTCAGTTGGGATTTTGAAATACGTTTCTGTGGATTTGTGGATATCGTTTGTGAAGTTGGTGTTTGGCTTCCAACAAACTAACTCGATTTTTCTATTATCGAAAAACCTTGTGAATGGAAATTTCATATTAGCTGCATAAGACGACAAGCAAAATCATTTTTACGATTCTAACCGCTGCCTTTACATTAACTCACTGTCTGTATTTATAATGGTGATAATAAAAATATTGATAATGACAATACTGATATAGTTATTAATAAGAGTAATGGTAATAATTTCATTGTTTAAATAAAAACCTCAATTATAATTTTGTTAAAATATCTCGATAAAAGATAATAATCCACTGTTAACTTACCTAATTTCTTCGTTCGTTATAAATCCATCCTTATTGATATCATAAAATTGAAAAGCTGTTCGTAAATCAGCGTCCAAACTTTCATGACGTTTCTTATCTAACATCATAGCCAAAAATTCCGGAAAATTAATTGTTCCGCTACCTATATTCATTTATTCGATGAAATATTCATACGAACCATCTTTGTCGACTTGTCTCAAAATTTCGTTTACTTCTGGGGGCGACGGATTTTTTCCAAGACTGCGAAGAACTGTTGTAAGTTCACTTGAATCAATTACACCATCTCCGTTTTTGTCAAACACAGTAAACGCTTTCCGCAATCGTTCTAACTCATCTATAGAAATGGTGTCCACCTTTTGAATTGATTTGTAATATATTATTTTAACTTACCATCTTCAAATCGCGAAAATCACGTTAACGTTTGAAAATATAAAAAAATAAATCTAATCTAATTAGCGCATTAAAAAAAATATGCAACATACGAACGATAATAAAACGATATCGGAATGCGACGTACGAATTATTCTTATTTTTTAGGTAATGCGAATAGGTAATTTTGCTTGTGAATAACGCTTAGATGTAAAGTAGTTTGAACAAAACTTCTGTATCAGTTCAGTTAATATTTCACAGGACGTTAATTGACTGATATTCCAATCAACTATTGAAAACTTCTATCACTAAAACACAGTGGTAAAGTGCAATCACCATCTAAGTTGTTTCCATTTTTAAAAGTTGATCTCTTCGGCATATTTTACAAACGATGCATGTTCAGTTCAGTTCAGTTCAGTTCAGTTTGCACAGGACAGTATGTGGCTAACGAGCCAATCGAGCGTCCAGATTTCTTTCGGTGGTATGCCACAGAATAGCGTCAACCATTTCAAGCAATATCTTCACAAATATCTTCTGGTATGAGAGTAATCATGCACTGATACACGGCAGAGAACCGTATAGGTTCATATACCATGCGGTGACGGAGATTCTTATTACCGGAGAAATAAAGAAAGTTTTTCATCATTATAAGCACCATTTGTAGTAAGTTAAAATGTGTAAAAAAAATCGTGTCAGTGTTTAGGTAGGTCGGGCTACGTGTTTGCATTCATCAGGTAGGGACAATCGGACCTTGATCCACACGCGCTTCAAACAGTGAAAGAATGGTAAACAAGTTTTGATTCTACTCCACTGTTGGGTGAGGTTGGTACGACCAACCCGTTAAATTACATGAGCCCACACTGATGAAGACTGGTTTGAACTCAAGTCAATCAACAAAAGGCTCATTTGCATGCATTTACCAAAACCTAGTTTGAAATCTCAGGATTTTATTGCTCTCGTTACTTACCGTATCCACATCCTTTTATTTAATGCGAGATTTATTACTTCTAAAATGTCTGATCTTTAGTTTTTCCCGTCTGCTAACCCGACTGATGTAGTCTTTATCACTGAAACTTGGACGACTGTTGAGGACGCAGACGCTACCCCTTTCATAATAAACTGAAATATTTTTCGTAAAATTCGGTGCTGCACTCGTGAAGGTGGTTGCATCATATAAATTACTTAGGATATCCCGGCCAAACTTCATTATTCTTCTTCACTGGATGATTTTGATGATTCGATATGGATCGATCTACCTTCACAGGACGCCATTTTCTGTTGTAATGACAACCCACTTCCTACATCCTCACATAATCTTGATAAGCTTAAGAATGCTTTTATTGCAGTTTCTCTGAGCCCTTCTAAAAATAAACTTATTGATGGTAATTTTAGCATGCTTAATACATGCTGCAAGTCCCCCCACCCTTCCAGAAAATTCTACTCTTTTTCCGAAGCATTCAACTTACTAGGTTATACCCAAGCAATAGATAAACCTACAAGTCAGTCAAACCTTCTAGACCTTATTTTGACATTGGGTTATAATAGTAGTAATGTGGAAGTCATAACGCCCCTTGCTTGTTGTGATCATAAAATGGTTGTGCCAACTTAATCTTTGTGAGAATCGGACAGCCATCATCACAGCCAAAGGCTGTCTTTATGTTGATAGGACAAAGGTTTCGACTCTAATTAGAAACTGTGATTGGACTGACTTCTTTATATCTCCAGATTTTATTCTTAACTCTTCTGTTTTTCATAAGAACTTCTCTAGATGACTTGTAACTGCATCAACTCATCAAAAGACTGAACCTATTAAACTTGGCGTGTGTTATTTGTACATTTGCCTCCTATAGAAACCCGAGAGGGCACATCAACCAATCAGGTGATGCGTCTGTGTGTGTTCGAAGTGATTTACTACAGAAAACCGAGAAGTTAAGGGTAGACATTACGTGCGGCGTATGTATTTCTGTCAGCCAATAAGAATTGTCAGTCGTACGAGTAAAATTTGAGTGTTATCAGGCCGGAAGGTTTTCCTCGTTTCATGAATAAATGAAATTTTTCGTTTTTAATTAAAAACACGTTAAACATATAAGATTGACAGGCATACAGTTGATTCCCAATGTGAAACAAACAAGCTATCGCATAGATAGCAATTTTTCTAGATGACCTGAAGAGATAGTAAACAACCGTGGAACAAGGTAACAATGGTTTATTTCAGTAAAGAAGCGCACAAGCTTAAAACAACCGCAGGATATTGCGGTGTTCAATAATGCAAGCAATAAGTGAAAAAATACGCGAATGTCATAAGAAGATCAGCCTCATGGGATTTAATAATGATGTTCGTGGAGGTAAGAGTCAATCCTGTTTTTAGACACGGTTAAAGATTCAGGGTGTCCGATGCTTCAGAAGTAGCTTCATATGAAGTGAATGAAAGGTTGCATTTTTCACATCAATATATAAGTTTGCTCCTGAAAATCCTTTCAATAGGTAAATGCACAACACCCGACGGTAATGAGTTCCATAAGAAAATAAATGCGCACCAGATAAAGGCACCGACGGCAGTTTCGGTGAAGATGTGGAATATCAAATGCCATTGTGCGAGTTTTCTAGAACTCAACGGACTACAGGTTAGAGAAATGGTGTTAATATTGGAATAAATCCGTATCAGAGCAGACCTCACCTTATGCGCAAAAGATATATGGAATGACTTGCCCTGTTCACTTTGGAAATTGTCAAAATCGTCGTCTGAAAAGTGTGGATGAAGAAATAATCCTCTCGGACTTGCATTGTTGCTAGATATAGACAAATGGAGCAAACCTATGTTTCATGATATACGAACAGCGGTGTATAATCTGTCAATGTTTGTGACTATAAATTCTTGAATCTTGACATCGGTAATGACCGTATCCGAATAGTGCGGATGCATGCTGTGGCATGTTGAAACCATACGCTTCAATGTCCTTATCCCAACATGCGTTGTCTTACTTTGGACGGACTACTTTGCCACTTACTTCGCACACCCCTTACTGTTCTCTATATAAACACTGACCCTGTCCAGCTATAGGACCTGCGAACCTGTGTCCTGAGTCTCGACTTGGTTATTTCATAACTATCCTGCGTTGTTCTGTTCCCTTTCTCGGTGGGATTGTTCTCTCGTATCATTTAGTTGATCAGCAGGCACAACTGTCTGTCAAACCCAGTACATAACAGAAGCAAATGAAGTATATGGGATTCAAGAATCAATGCATTCAAGAATTTAAGGTTTAAACTCAAACGATTTACAACATCACAAGAATACGGCATGAATGTAAATGTGAAAAAATAATATTTGATGGATAGACCGATTTGTGTCTTATCTGCGAGTAAGATAACTGAAGAGGATTCAACGATCCATGAAAGATTGATAAAGTTAAGTTTGGAAACCACCATGTAAGTATATTGTCGTAATCGACCACGTATGGTCGTTACATATGACACAACTATGAAGAAGATACCGAAAGAACTGACCCGGTTGCTGATATAAATAATCCACTAGAATTGATTGAAAAGTATTGGACAGAAGAATGGATTGAATATATTTATGTGCTTGTCAATTGTGATGACAATCCGTATTCGTTTGTACTGTAACAATTGTACCGAATGCGCAGTCATATTTTGTTTCGTTTACACGTTGTTACAGCCAGACGAATTCAAATGGCGTGCACTCCACCTACCTAATCAGCTTAAAAATAAAACGGAACATTTTATTCCCAACTGTCACACCTTCTCACCTGAAAGCATGAAATGTTTCTAAAATTTGTCGACCGTGAGGGGTCCATTTCAGAGGTTCTGTGTTATCTTGGTTGTGAAAACAATGAATACACTAACGTGTGTGTGTAGTGTAGATCGTGCGGATGGCCTGAGACATGCAATACTTGATAGCGTCGTATTCTTCTAAACCCATGTATAGATTTCACAACATGAGCTTCTAGCTTGACTGATTCCTCGCCTGTTGTAGCCTATTTTCCACTGTTACAAGCCTCACAGGACATAATCTTACTGTCTCGAAACTGCCAAAAACCAGTTAGGTGCGCAGGGATGAGCAAAACATTACTTTGGTTCATATATTATTGGTTTAAAAGCATTACATTGATTACTACTTTGTAGCTAACCTTGAGTTATGTTCATGGCTAGAGCAGAACCTCTGTCCTCTTCATCATATTTTGTTATTGTTGTTGGTCTAAATAACCCACTAGCATGGTTTTGACCTAGGTCAGTGGTCGCTATGCCTACAACATTGCTGTAACCACCCAGCAACCCAATTCAAATTAACGCTGTCTGGGACGCTTCACACAGCGGTCAACATGAGCAAAAGTACATTACTAACGGGGCTAATGATCAACAAATAATACATAGGCAGACCCGGTATACTCGTTCAGGGCAATGCAATTAAAATAATGGTTAAAAAGTACGCTTGGAAAGAGATAAAATTTTATTGATTACAAATTCTGGGACGCATCCTCGTCCTCGACAACAAGTATTTTATCTTTAAACGTCACTCCCACGTTAGATTCTGTTTCTTCAGATACTTCAGTTAATCCTAAAGGGGCAATCATGTAGGGCGGGATCGGATTGCAGCTGCAGTCGTTCACAAAATCACGAAACTCTATTCGCAATTGATTGAAAGCAGCTGCGGACAGCTTGCGCTCAGCCTGCTGAAAAAGCGGTTGCCAGGCTGAAACCCCGGAATGATGGGCCTAAGATGTCATTGTCTGGTCAACATAACCTTAGGTTATTGGCAGCATTTCGTTGTAACATCTTTGCCAACGATTGAAAATGGGATAATTATCTGAAAGCCAATTGGTTAAGCGAATGAATTTCACTAACCCATGGAAATACCTCGTGCGTTTCTGACATACAAAGCATGCCGACAAGGCAGAAGATAATCGGTGGAAAATGGACAATCACACTGCCAGGTGACTATAGATACCTTGTATGTCTTGGAACCTTCAGTCACCGCGGATAATTCCTGTATGTGGACGCAAGTCATCAGACGGTTTTGCCGCAGGTGGTCGGTCAGCAATTCCACTGCTTTGGGTACTAACAGGGAGCACATTCCATCAAGCTCAGGGTGCTGAGGAATTTCGCGAGGCCCACGACTGGTAGAGACAAATAGAGCCTGACGATTCTGAAGGATGTGTTGGAAGACGTCCTTCGTTCTTTCTACAGCTTGCCAGAGACAAAGATTCCCACTCAAATTGTGTCTCTTAATTGACCGATGGGTGGCTTCAACGAAGTTATTGTCCCTTCGGCCAAAAGTGGGAACTCGAGGCGATCTGATTGTTGTCCACATTGAGGCTCGGTTGATCAGTCTTGGCCTCACGTACTGTTGGTATAAGGTTTTGTTAACCCTATTCATTGCATTCAAAGATACAATATATCTCCACCTGTTGCGCCTGCTCATGGCTACGTAGAACCACTTCATAAACAAGGCACCAGGTTGCTGTAAACATGTTAAGTAATTAAGATGAACATACTCTTTTGGCAACATTCCGTATAATGTGCACACGACACAGAAACACATGTGCTGCTGGCATTTCAGCTCTCACTGCAGCCTGAGTGGCAGCGCTGTCATCCATCATGACCGACAGAATGCTAACAGGGTTAGCGAATTCCAAAAACTTTCGTAGGAAAAAAGATATGGACGCTGTGGTCTCCGTCCGCAACCATCCGAAGCAAACAGGAATACCCTTACCGCAGCCATCTACCACAACAATGACGAATAAGTGGTACTTTTCACGGCAACTCTTGAAAGTTGAGTCAATGCCAATGAAATGAGGAAACCGGCGACAAAGGGTTTTCTGTTCATTCGTCATAAATATGAAATGAGTGAGATTGCTCTCAGCATCAGTTTCCATAGAACAACGGCCGGATGTATTGAGCTGGGAGCTCAGGTTGTATAAAGAACTTGTGGTTTTGTGACTCGCCAGCAGCTTCCATCGCATGTTTCTTACGTCACACGGCGTGACGTATTTCCCCATCTGCGTTCGAATATAATTGCATATGTTGAACGATGGAGTATTGTTCAACAACCAAGGGGTTATCGTTGACATCTCGTCCAGTGAGAGGCGCCTATGAGTCGGTTCGTATTTAGTCATTAATAAACTAATGGGATGGTTGTGCTCCAAGGAAACTCGAGAGACACCAAACCTTTCACTAGGCAACCTTGAGATGAGTATTCTTGACCCACATCCGATCTTACGGGATTGCGTTCGACGAATTCCTCGGGAAGATGGCCGGTTTCGTCCAGCTTTTACGCATTCGTAAGTCCGGGATCTGCAAATTATCAAAGTTAAGCTAACACAAACCTGGCGTTTGGTGCTGTGCTCCGAATGTAATACGACGAACCAGTGGAGCTTTGAAACCTGGAAATAGCACCTGCTGCTTCAACTAGGGATTCAAATTGTATGGGGTCGGCAACGGTTCCGAAAATTTCTGCAAAAACCTGAACTAGCGAAATCGGTAAAATATGCTGCGTGTAGGCTATGTAGCCAGATGCCATGATTGGCTTAAAAATACACGCATTCTGATTCGTGCCCCTTGAACGGATTCTGATTGGTCAGTTAATATATACTTCGTGCCGTGGAAAGTAATTGTAACGGACGCCATGGATCTTGTAGGAAAAGTAAACTATTTTCATGAAAGTGGATGAGGTTTTACGACCACTGTGACATATATGGCGTATTAATGGAATGTGTTATATTATAACTATAGAGGAATCATGTTGTATACTAGTGTATTTGGATAGAAATCAACGATAATCTTGAAGGACAAATGAAAGAATCTTATCGTGAAATTAAATCCGGATAAATGCATCATTTCTGTTGATTGTCTTGGATACACTATAAAGCTGGTTTCTTTCTGTTTGCCGTCATCAGGTGGAGACGGTACGATCAGATTCAGCGAGTCTTGAATCAGTTGATAAGCCACAAGCTTAACAATATCCATATGATGGTAATAATTCAATAAGAATTTGAATAATTTCTCACATGAAGTAAGAAGGGGAGTTTGATCGTATTGGGTGTGGCACATTCTTCTAGTTTAATATACAGTGTTGCTCACATCTCCCGAAATTACACTCCATTACCGGTTTCTGGCTGTTAGCCGTCATCAGGTGGAGACAGTAAATTAGATTCAGCGAGCCCTAAAACAGTGGAAAAGCGGTAAACAAAGTTAAACTTGTATGCCACTGTTATATAGGGTTCTTACAAAGAACTACGATGTTCAAATACAGAATCACAAAGTGATTCCTGGCCAAGCGCTCAAGGCGCTTGTGGTGCTCACATCCCCATCACGTCTAGTTTAAGTTATAAGGAAATAGTCGTTTGATGTTTGTGTTCAATAGTGCGAATAAAGTTTACATGAAAATAATATAATGCCTTCCTAATCGAAGCATACACTGCAATCTCTCGGGCTGAGACTGTTTTTCGATTCAAGCGAGTGAGGGGGTGACGATTTCGCGCAAACTCGCAATCTGATTGGACGAAAGTGCGCACCTTGTACAGGCTAGCAGACTACAGGGGGCGAATGAAACTAAACGCTCTACCACATGTGGTGAGAGGGTAGCTACGTGGAAATTATTGGTATATCTCAGAGCATGAGCGGTTAGCCAACGCACAATCTCATGCAAAAGCTCACTAAATTTCATGCAGCTTCACTAATGGAACGTTTTCCATGATGCACAATCACCAGCAACATTCCACTCGTCTCAACACAACACATTTTTATCTCATTTGACCGCACTATAAAATATGGCCATGTCCAATTTACTGCCTCAGGTTAAGAAAGCCAATGGATGGGTAATAAAATATATATTTTGAAATTTGTTGAACAGCAAGTTTTGTTTCAGTGATAATTGTATTCGGCGTATTCTTCTACTCTCAAATTAATATCGCGATGTAGCAAGAGGCAGGAGTTGACAACACCTGAAGAAGAGATAGCATTTAGGTTTATACTGTGCTTGTAGAGGATATAGGAGTAGAGAATAATGTAAATACAAGCTTGCGTATTCGTTTGCAGGCTTCGTGATGCGTTTCCGCTAAAAATTATTAGTTTTCAGCCGTATGATTTTCTTCCTCGTTTGGATCGTTTGATATAATTGGGAGCCATAAGGTTTACCGGAAAGGAAAAGAGAATTAAGATCAGTAATGTGAAGACATCGTCAGACTGTCGCTTTTCACGCGAGAGTGTTGGTAAGTTGATGGAAACAAACCCACACGGCAAACAAGTTATGAATAAAAGCTTACATGGGAAATGTATTCACGTTGTGTTGCAAAATCTACGTTTATAAAGAATCATTATTTCAAAGATTCTGAAACTGCAGACAACGAGTTTCCAACCCCATCGCGACTATCTGGAACGCAAACTCACCATAATGACCGGATCACCCGTTGGTCTACCCAGACAAGATTGCATGTCATAGTTAACGGGTTAACATTATATAAAAATTTATTTCAAAGATTGCATTATAATCAACGCACCACTTTTCGGCCACAACTGGCGGAGTAGTAATTAAACATTGTAGATGATACACTGGTTACCGGAAGCCATTGCTCCCCTTCTATTCGTTTTCCAGCAACTCAAGGGGGTTATCAGACTCACATGCCCACATACTTGTTCGTAGCCTAAGAATTCATCCACATCATACTTTGGTGGGTAGTCGAGAGGTGGATGGGATTGGGTTGTGAGAAGAATCTGCCCGTCCTCGATCGTTGATCTGGCCATCGTGAACGCCTAATGCCCGAACAACGTTGCTTTCCACAGCGGCAATCGTTGCTTCTTCATCGTAACTGGCTACCGCAGGCGATATCTGATGATTGATCTATATTCAATAATGTTTCCACTGGTAGAGTGTCATAACGTACGAACGCGGGTGGCATATTGTCAAGGTCTAATCTTAAAGTGATTGGAGGCATTGGACAAGGACCATTCGTATTTAGGAAGTTATTGATACTACGCATGAACAGATTGAAGTATGGTGGCTCTAATTTGCGGCGCAAACGATTTATAACATCATCTGTGTAAGATTGACCAAATGAAAACACGCGATTAGTTCGCCTAGGAACGCCCCCAGAAGAAAATTCCACTGACATTGCATGATTATTACGGCGTAACCAGCACGGGGAAACTGGGAGTAAAGCTACATCAGCGTTTTTCCAGATTGCAACAGGAAGCACGTGCCTGCATGGCAACACTCGATCTACGAAAAAGGGACAAATGCATTTCCAATTTAGGCAGCACACACCCCAAGAACGCGAGTCCATTACAATTACCATAATATCAGTGGCACCTGCTATTGTAACTGTTGAAGCAGTTACGTTGGCGGAGATGAGGTCTACGGCGTATGGCACGAGAACATCACACAACGAATCCAGTTCAGGATGGTTGTGTACGGGAACCCGCATCATGCTATGCGACAAAATTTAGCGTTGTCAGTGCCAGGTAAGATACCCAATACCGATTTGGGATAACCGAATGGCCTCCCATTTTGCGATCTTACCACTAAGGTGATTCATTTTTACACATTTGTGCATCGCCTCTACCATGTTCGTGTCCCAAAAACCGTGAGTGGATACCTTAAGACCTCGGGCATTTGCCCACTTGCTGGAGCTGCCACAGTGTTGCCCTTTTAAGTACAGAAAGAACACTGGATCCGATCTCTGCACATTGATTAACGCAAAGACGAACCGCTACAAACTCCTGTTACTTATTGCTACGCACACCCATTTAAGTGCCTCCCTTTGGGGGTTACGACGAGTGACATTCCGCAGAATGTGCACTCGGCAAAGCAGATGCGAAGCGTTGGGGAAAACGTCTTCAACTGCATTCGCTATCACAGGGACTCCATCGGACATAATGACACGAACGGCATTCCTATCACCGACGAAGTCAACAAAAGTTAGTAGGAATGTCTGCCTGTGCTGTTTCCCGCCACATAAATCATAGTGCTACAGGAAGACTTTTTCTGTAGCCATCCACGATCATCAATTGATATGAGAAATATTTCTCACGATTAGTACGGAATGCACCATCGATGAGAATAAAATCGGAAAAACGACTAAACAAACTTATCATCATCTCGTCTGTTTCGTCCAGCAGTACCCGTGCCTTTCCAGCGACGTTCAGTTCAGCTTCCATTCTGCGAATTTAGGCTGTGAAAAATGGATTATTATAAATATAGCCACTAATTACTATTTTATCTTAATTGCATTTTAACAACGATTACCTGGATTGTTTCGTCCTACCAGAACTCGACGACGCATATTCCCAACGTCCCAGCCAGTAAGATTCTTCTCGAATCGAGTCTTCACATAATAACGAATATTGAATGATGAGTCTCCGCTTTCAAGCATGGGCTGAATGGCATCCAGTTCCGAAGGAGTTAGTCGTTTGTTGCGGAAGTGCCACGATCCGGCTTCACCAGTTAGTAATTCATGGTTATGGACCATATTACTAGTAGTGATACGAAATTGGACACCACGACGACCAACGTTGAAATACGCTTCGCAATGTGTTGCGGTGGAAGTTCGACGACGAATTCCACGTGTAGGCCTCTGTACGGATCCTTTTCGTTGACACTCGTATTTCATGAATGTCAGCTGGCCCGCTGGATTTCTTTTGGAAGATCGTATGAAATAGTGGGTACCGGAAACGCGAGTGAATTCTGGCAGCATGTGGTTCAATTCCTCGAGACTTTCGAACAACCGGTTACAAATAGTATGCTGAAAAAGCTCAATGATATCGTTAGGGCTCATAATTACCAAAGTGATCCCTGATCCGTGCGAGGAGTTTTAGTTGACAGAATGAATAATTTTAGCCAATCAAATAACCGGTTTCGAGAAGCGACGAATCAGATTTCAATTGAACGACCCGTATGAAGGTATTTTGTATTTGATCTACTGACAAATGACAAGTAGGCAGATACAATTTCAGAGCACGGGGACCTCGAACGTTTGCTACAATATCGTTATTCCACAGTTTGCGCAAACTTTTTCCAATAGCTAACTATTTTACGGTTTTGCTATCATTGCAAAGATCGCGTCGAGCAACATATCTTGATACTTGTTTCTGTGTTCTATCTTATGTGGTTAACGAGTTACAGTGGATTATGTAATACATGACTAAATCACGGGTTCCAAAACAGTAACCTCAACCCGTCGACCAAAAACCCATCACACAACCGAACAACCCTTTTCCGGCTACTAACATGTTTGACCGCTTCAGGAGATCCAACATACAGACAATAAAATCGATCGACAGCGACATGGAACCAACGTGACCTCATTGCCAAGTGCCTGTATCCGGCGAACGCAACAATGTTCACGGCCGGCCCAGCTGATTGGACGAATCTCGACACGCAGAATTGTCCCGAAGTCACGTGCAAAGCATGCGAACAACCGGTGAGTCCTATGGCGCATAAAGTAATAACGTGTTTTCTGTGTATGGGTAAAATCCATGGTAAATGCGACCGCACTTTAGCCCCTGACTCGATAGCATTATTAAATAATGAAAAGGTTCCAGGTGCCTGCTATGTTCGTGTTCGTTGCAAAGCTCAATCTTTGCACGATGCCGATACTTTTAAAACCAAATTATAAAATAGAATGGCCGGTTTGGAGTTGGGCCCTCGACGTGTGGAAGAAATATTGGTAATTCATGTGAGTACGCAAGTGATCACTGATGTAAACCATCATATCAATACATCGATTTCGGAACCACCATTGAATGAATCTGAGACTAAAGCTATTTGTGTGCCAATAAATAAAAAAGCAGGGTTAATCCCGTTTTGGAATCAATTAAAACGACCAGTGAAGTAGGAAATTCTTACAGAGATATGCTGTTACGGTCGACCTCAGCTGTGCACTCCGAAAATGCTGTACCCGACTCACAAAATCAAGCACCAAATGGTTTGAATTCGACAAAATCTGACTTTCCGGTACGCAAAAAGAACTCCCTATACGCACTGCGCGTGATATGTACGAACGTTAGCGAGTCCCAAGAAAGTCTGTTTGGTAGCAAACAGAAACACGATGTCGAGAAATGGTCTGAACTTTGTCACCTAATGCAAATTGAACATGTAACCGCAGAAAAAGTGACTCGTCTAACTCACCATTCAACTTCAGCTCATATTGGTCAACCTCGCTTGCTCAAGGTAACACTAAAATGCGAGGCTGATGTCGAGAACGTATTGCTGAATGCGTACATACTCAAGACAGATTCCGACTCAAACTGCCGCATATATCCCGATGTACCATGGTGGGAAAGGAAGGGTAGCTTGAACGCCAGGGAACAAATGGTATCGCGAAGTATAGTTCTACCTCGTGTACCAGGAAATACTTCTAGAGCATCAAATCAGGAAACCGTTGAGCACGACGTCAATCAATTGCGCTACATTGCGTGTACTCTAGATATTTCTAATGCCGTTGTTGTGGACACTTTTCGAGTTCCTTTTTCGCCAAAATATAAAGGGGATGGACCGAAACCTCTTAAGATTACGTTCTTGACCAGCGCTATGGGCGAAATAGTAATATTGGAATGGATAAAGGAAAACGAACACTAGCCAAGGATGTTAGACTTAGCCACCCAAAGCAAGTCAAACACTCTCGCGTCTGGAAACAGCGGATAGCAGAGTTTCCATTCAAATGGAAGAAATCAATACATCAAAAACGTAGTAGGTCCGGCTCAAATTGAGTCGGACTGAGCAATTCACACCGAAACCTAATTGTCCATCCAAGCAGGCGGCGACCAATAAGAAGCACACATGTTGTACCATCTCAGACACTGACTATTCCGAGGGATCCGGCATTACACGGTTTAACGTCTTATCACATTCCACATGATTGATCACTGCTTGTTAAGTCAGACTCAAAAGAAGCCGGACCAATAACATCAGCTTACACCCCGTCATTACTCACGAAAAATACGATTAAGTGCATCAATACAAACGCGAACATCCTTTTCAACAAATTAATCGAATTGTCCGAGATTTATAATGAAACGGGGCCAACCATAGTTCCAAAAACTGAAACGTGATTCCATGCCTCATTGTCTGATAATGAACTCTCTTTGCCCAACATGTCTCTATTCCAGCGTGGCTGTTTAGGCGATGGCGGAGAAGCAGCACTCTACTTCAAGCAATCGTTTATCTGCATTATTGGAGTGATCTATTGTTCTCCAACAGCAACTCTCGACCTAAACAATAAACCGATTAATGCTTCGCGCCATGTAAAAACGCGGTACAATACGTAAATATTGATAATGGGGGATTTCAACTTTTCCTAGCCCTATCGCCGGAATGATCATTCATCAGTGACACTTGAAAATGAACTTCGAGCCGTTTTGAATTACGCACCCCTTTATAACCAAGTTTTTGGATTTACTTGTATGAGGGGAAC
The DNA here is from genome assembly GCA_013407085.1 of Atriophallophorus winterbourni. Classification (NCBI taxonomy): domain Eukaryota; kingdom Metazoa; phylum Platyhelminthes; class Trematoda; order Plagiorchiida; family Microphallidae; genus Atriophallophorus; species Atriophallophorus winterbourni. Next base: position 56,287 of record JACCGJ010001822.1, on the reverse strand, counting down.
AGACCAGCCTTCTATCTTGGACTTAATACTTACATTAGATCCCACAGCTGTAGAGAATATCGTTTATAAACCGCCAATTTGACAAAGCGATCACGTTGTCCTAGAATTCGAGTACGTTTGTAGAGCTAGGCGCAACAGTGACAAAACGAAATGCGTCAGAAGGATGAACTACCGTGATCTGCGTGCAGAGTAACAAAGCACTAGTTTCGCACAACTGGATTACTCCTATCCGTATAGTCATTAACAATCTCTCTTACAGCACCTGAAATCTATACTGAAGGAACATTCAATGTTTGTTTTGAAGAAAGCGTCTCAACGTAATAAATGTTTACTAAGAAGCAGGAATAAAAAGTGGATGAAACAAAGGGCAGTAGCATGGGAGTTTCACAAGGCTACCTACACAGCTGATACTTGGGCACAATTTACACGATTGCGAAACAAAGTTATCAGCTTAATTCAGGGGTTGCTGCTTTAAAGACGCGTGATGGAATAACAACCACAGCATCGGAATCTGCCGAAGTTCTAGCCCATTTCTTCTCAACTGTCTTCAGCCCACGGAACACCGTTACCTGCCCCTTAACTCCCGTCACCTCACCTGAAAATGTTTTACAAGAACTAACTATTACCCCGGACAGTGTCCTCCGAACATTGCTAAATCTCAACACGAAAAAATCTCCCGGAGCTGACGAAATTACCCCGCTGAACCTCAAAAACTGTGCTTCTACTTTGTGTACGACCCTGACCTACTTGTTTAATCTCTCTTTAACCCAAAGTTTCGTTCCATGTGATTGGAAGAATGGCATCATTACCCCAATTTACAAAGGAGGAAACCGTTCCGAAGTATCCAACTATAGACCAGTAACACTACTACCGGTGATATCTAAAGTAATGGAGCGCCTCGTTGCAAAGAGCGTCACAAAACATCTGGAAGACAATTGCTTGCTCGCAGTCGAACAACACGGCTTCAGAAAAAGACACCCTTGCCTTTCAAACCTTCTGCTCTCCCTCGATGACTGGACACAAGCTGTAGACAAAGGTATCACCATACACGCGTGTTATCTTGATATGTCCAAAGCATTCGATCGTGTCAACCACAGTCTGTTACTACAAAAAATGGAGCAATGTGGCATCAAGGGTTCATTACTAGCCTGGTTGAGGATTATCTCCGCGACCGTGTCATTCGAGTAAGGGTTGACGGTGCTTTATCACGACCCATTGCAGTAACGAGTGGGGTGCCGCAGGGATCAGTGCTTGGACCAATTCTTTTCCTGATCTATGTAAACGACTTACCGAAACTTGTTCGCAGCAAAATCTTGTTATTTGCGGATGACATCCAGCTGTGGACACAAGTACGCACAACTGAAGATTGCAGACAGCTTCAGCTGGACCTTGATGCCTTACAGAACTGGTCAGTTAGAAATGAACTACCTTTCAATTTCAGCAAATGCAAGGTATTGACTGTTGGAAGATATTTTGAGTTCTCTTACACCCTCGGTTCCCATATTCTTGAAAGCACTGACAAGGAGAAGGACTTGGGTGTGTGGGTGAGCAGCACATTAAAACCGTCGCATAACGCCACAGCTGTCTATGAAAAGACGTCGCGAGTACTACTACTGCTAAAACGCGTGTTCGGGAGTTTCACTAAGCAAACCGTTCATCGAATAATTAATACGTACTTGAGGCCAACCATGGAGTATGCGGTTCAGGCTTGGTCACCCTGGCTACAGAAGGACATCAGCCTCTTGCAGAGAATAAATCATCGGACCACCAAGCTCGTACGCGGTTTGAAGCACAAACAATACGAAGATCGTATTGCAAGTCTCAATCTATTCGACTTTCGCTACCGCCGTCTCAGAGGTGATTTGATACTTATGTTCAATATACTACATACCCCCAACCATCCCCTAAATCAACTATTCACGCGACTACCACGCAGAACCAGCCGGAGTCACGACTATACAGTACATATTCCTGACTCGAGACTGAACTGTCGAAGGTATTTTTATTCTGTACGTGTATGCTTTACCTGGAACTGCCTACCTTGTAATGTTGCACATTCACCCAACTTGGATATATTCAAATCGAATTTGGACAATTTCATGTTGGCCAATCCAAACATTGAAACAGTATATTCTGCATCATAAAGCTTTGAACCAATGCATTCAAGTAAACTATACATATTTTCCCTATCAAACCGGTTGAAAACAATTTCTGCTCTATGTATTTTCACGTGATTCCTGAACTAATCAGTAGGAAAACAAACCCCGTTTTACTACCTATGTTATTTGTAATTCGCATATTATTCTGTGGTTTTTGTAAAGCTATGTGCTTTTTGGACCATTAAATTGAATTGAATTGAATTGAATTGATAAACAAGCTTTCCAATCGCAATTGATTTCTCAGACGCACCAGAATCTGGAGCACTTATATAGATTTGTACACGATAGAACGAATATTAAACCAGGCATCTTTATCCTAAGATCTTCGTCCGGCTTCATAGAATCCATTAATCAAACCGCTGATGTGGTAACAGACTTTTATGCCGGAGGAGCCTGATCAGAAACCAATCATTCGACTTGACCGACCGACCTTGAGTGAAGTATTGATTACTGCGCTGATGGTAGCGCAGCACTTACGAAAATTATTCGTAAAGAAATCTACAGGACCAGACGAGATAACTCCAAAGATGCTCAAAACCTGTGATGCGCAGCGATATGAAACTCTATCTTGCATCTTTAATAATTTGCTCAAAGCTGGCGTCGAGACAAAAGACTGGAAACTGGGACAAACAATACGCATTTACAAAGGTGGTTGCAGTTCTGAAGTTAAAAAATTACAGGCCGGTGCATTGCTGTCTTCGAAATCAAAAGATTTAAGCGAAAAATAACCGCAGAAATAGTGCGACATCTGGAAATGAACCAACTTTTGGCAGTTTCCCAACATGGATTTCGCAGAAATCGCTCTTGTCTAACAAATTTGCTGACAAGCTTAGATGATTGGACGAGGGTTGTAGGTGCGAGGGCTGTATTCATGCGTGCTACCTGGACATTTATAAAGCGTTCGACAGAGTTGATTATAAATTACTTTTTAACAAGTTAAAGAAACACGGTATTGTTGGAAGACTATACGAATTGATAAGAAATTACCTCAGCAACAGACACATCCGAGTTCGTGTGGAAGGTCTATTATCGAAGAACATCGATGTCATTAGCGGTCTTCCACAAGGCTCAATGCTTGGACCAATACTTTTTCTAGTCTATATGAACGATATACCAATACCAAATGATAGTAAGATGGTATTGTATGCTGACGATATAAACGTATGGAGGCGAATCAGAAATGCTGACGATTGTATTTTTATGCAAAACGATTTGAATGCTTTGCACATCTGGTCATCCGAAAATAAATTGTCATTGAATATGCAAAAGTCGAAGATGATTCAGATCGGACGCGAAATTGGCTTATCCTATCAATACAAGCTCGGCGACAGAAACCTGGAGTAGACCGAAGAAGAAAAGGACCTAGATGTCTGGATTTGCGGTAGTTTGAAAAATGGTCTACAATGCGAAACCGTTTACAGAATCGCGTCTCGGCTGCTCGGCCTGTTACGGCGGATATTTGGACGTTTTTTCCCGGGGTGTTTTCTTCGCATGATTAATACATATACACACTCGATTCTGGACTATGCCGCACAAGCCTGGACACCATGGCTCCAAAAAGACATCTTACTTCTGGATAGCATGTATCAGAGAGCTTCTAAGCATTTTTTGTTGCTCTGACACTTCGGCTCATATCTTCGCCGAATCTACTTGGATTTCTCTCATTCCAAGAATTCTGTGCTACTTTCGATCATATCTATTGGAATTTATTTGTTTTGCTCTTGTCAACGGATTAGCAGCAAAGTTATCATATCGGCGTAAATTTCACAGTTTGCTCACGCGCGCAAACTTTTTTCAATCGCTAACTATTCTACGGTTTTTGCTATCATTGCAAGGATCACGTCGAGCTACGAATTTTGATATTTATTTCTGTGTTCTAGCTTGTGTAGTTAACGAGTTATATTGGATTATTTGAAACATGACGAAATCACGTGTTCCAAAACAGCCACCTCGACCCGTCGAACAAAAACCCGTCACACAGCCGAACAACCCAATTCAGGCTAATAACATGTTTCACCGCACCACGAGAACCAACATACGGACTAAAAAATCGATCGATCAAACCGTGGCAGCGACATCGAACCAACTTGACCTCATTGCCAAGTGCCTGGATCCGGCGAACGCAACAATGGTCACGGCCGGCCCAGCTGATTGGACGAATCTCGACACGCAGAATTGTCCCGTGGTCACGTGCAAAGCATGCGAACAACCGGTGAGTCCCATGGCGCATAAAGTAACAACGTGTTTTCTGTGTATGGGTAAAATCCATGGCAAATGCGACCGCACTTTAGCCCCTGACTCGATAGCATTATTAAATAATGAAATGGTTCCAGGTGCATGCTATATCTGTGTTCGTTGCAGAGCTACATCTTTGCACAAAGCCGATACTTTTGAAACAAAATTAGAAAATAGAATGGCCGGTTTGGAGTTGGGCCTTCGACGTGTGGAAGAAATGTTGGTAAATCATGTGAGTACGCAAGTGATCACTGATGTAAACCATCACATCAATACATCGATTTCGGAACCACCATTGAAGGAATCTAAGACTAAGGCTATTCGGGTGCCAAAAAGCCAAAAAGCAGGGTTATTCCCGTTTTGGAATCAGCTAAAACGACCACAGAAGTAGGAAATTCTTACAGAGATATGCTGTTACGGTCGACCTCAGCTGTACACTCCAAAACTGCTGTACCTGACTCACAAAGTCAAGCCACAAATGTTTTTAATTCTAAAACGCCTGACTTTCCGATACACAAAAAGAACACCCCATACACGCTGAACGTGATATGTACGAATGTCAGCGAGTCCCAAGAAAGCCTGTTTGATAGCAAACAGAAACACGATGTAGAGAAATGGTCTGAGCTTTGTCACCTAATGAAAATTGAACACGTAAACGCAGAAAAGTGACTCGTCTAACCCGCCATTCAAATTCACCTCATATTGGTCAACCTCGCTTGCTCAAGGTAACACTAAAATGCGAGGCTGATATCGAGAACGTATTGCTGAATGCATGCCTACTCAAGTCAGATTCCGACTCAAACTGCCGCATATATCCCGATGTACCATGGTGGGAAAGGAAGGGCAGCTTGAACGCCAGGAAACAAATGGTATCGCGAAGTATAGTTCTACCTCGTGTACCAGAAAATACTTCTAGAGCATCAAATCAGGAAACCGTTGAGCACGACGTCAATAAATGGCGCTGCATTGCATGTACTCTAAATATTTCTAATGCCGTTGTTGTGGACACTTTTCGAGTTCCTTTTTCGCAAAAATATAAAGGGGATGGACCGAAACCTCTTAAGATTACGTTCTTGACCAGCGCTATGGGTGAAATAGTAAGGTTGGAATGGATAAAGGAAAACGAACACTACCCAAGGATGTTAGACTTAGCCACCCAAAGCAAGTCAAACACTCTCGCGTCTGGAAACAGCGGATAGCAGAGTTTCCATTCAAATGGAAAACAATACATCAAAAACGTAGTGGGTCCGGCTCAAATTGAGTCGGACTGAGCAATTCACACCGAAACCTAATTGTCCATCCAAGCAGGCGGCGACCAATAAGAAGCACACATGTTGTACCATCTCAGATACTGACTATTCCGAGGGATCCGGCATTACACGGTTTAACGTCTTATCACATTCCACATGATTGATCACTGCTTGTTAAGTCAGACTCAAAAGAAGACGGACCAATAACATCAGCTTACACCCCGTCATTACTCACGAAAAATACGATTAAGTGCATCAATACAAACGCGAACATCCTTTTCAACAAATTAATCCAATTGTCCGAGATTTGTAATGAAACGGGGCCAACCATAGTTCCAAAAACTGAAACGTGGTTCCATGCCAAATTGTCTGATAATGAACTCTCTTTGCCCAACACGTCTCTATTCCAGCGTGGCTGTTTAGGCGATGGCGGAGAAGCAGCACTCTACTTCAAGCAATCGTTTATCTGCATTATTGGAGTGATCTATTGTTCTTCAACAGCAACTCTCGACCTAAACAATAAACCGATTAATGCTTTGCGCCATGTAATAACGCGGTACAATACGTAAATATTGATAATGGGGGATTTCAACTTTTCCTAGCCCTATCGCCGGAATGATCATTCATCAGTGACACTTGAAAATGAACTTCGAGCCGTTTTGAATTACGCACCCCTTTATAACCAAGTTTTTGGATTTACTTGTATGAGGGGAACAGACCAGCCTTCTATCTTGGACTTAATACTTACATTAGATCCCACAGCTGTAGAGAATATCGTTTATAAACCGCCAATTTGACAAAGCGATCACGTTGTCCTAGAATTCGAGTACGTTTGTAGAGCTAGGCGCAACAGTGACAAAACGAAATGCGTCAGAAGGATGAACTACCGTGATCTGCGTGCAGAGTAACAAAGCACTAGTTTCGCACAACTGGATTACTCCTATCCGAATAGTCATTAACAATCTCTCTTACAGCACCTGAAATCTATACTGAAGGAACATTCAATGTTTGTTTTGAAGGAAGCGTTTCAACGTAATAAATTTTTACTAAGAAGCAGGACTAAAAAGTGGATGAAACAAAGTGCAGTAGCATGGGAGTTTCACAAGGCTACCAACACAGCTGATACTTGGGCACAATTTACACGATTGCGAAACAAAGTTATCAGCTTAATTCGAGATGATAAACAAGCTTTCCAATCGCAATTGATTTCTCAGACGCACCAGAATCTGGAGCTGTTATATAGACTTGTACACGATAGAACGAATATTAAACCAGGCATCTTTATCCTAAAAACTTCGTCCGGCTTCATAGAATCCATTAATCAAACCGCTGATGTGGTAACAGACTTTTATGCCGGAGGAGCCTGATCAGAAACCAATCATTCGACTTGACCGACCGACCTTGAGTGAAGTATTGATTACTGCGCTGATGGTAGCGCAGCACTTACGAAAATTAATCGTAAAGAAATCTACAGGACCAGACGAGATAACTCCAAAGATGCTCAAAACCTGTGATGCGCAGCGATATGAAACTCTATCTTGCATCTTTAATAATTTGCTCAAAGCTGGCGTAGAGACAAAAGACTGGAAACTGGGACAAACAATACGCATTTACAAAGGTGGTTGCAGTTCTGAAGTTAAAAATTACAGGCCGGTGACATTGCTGTCTTCGGAATCAAAAGATTTGAGCGAAAAATAACCGCAGAAATAGTGCGACATCTGGAAATGAACCAACTTTTGGCAGTTTCCCAACATGGATTTCGCAGAAATCGCTCTTGTCTAACAAATTTGCTGACAAGCTTAGATGATTGGACGAGGGTTGTAGGTGCGAGGGCTGTATTCATGCGTGCTACCTGGACATTTATAAAGCGTTCGACAGAGTTGATTATAAATTACTTTTTAACAAGTTTAAGAAACACGGTATTGTTGGAAGACTATACGAATTGATAAGAAATTACCTCAGCAACAGACACATCCGAGTTCGTGTGGAAGGCCTATTATCGAAGAACATCGATGTCATTAGCGGTCTTCCACAAGGCTCAATGCTTGGACCAATACTGTTTCTAGTCTATATGAACGATATACCAATACCAAATGATAGTAAGATGGTATTGTATGCTGACGATATAAACGTATGGAGGCGAATCAGAAATGCTGACGATTGCATTTTTATGCAAAACGATTTGAATGCTTTGCACATCTGGTCATCCGAAAATAAATTGTCATTGAATATGCGAAAGTCGAAGATGATTCAGATCAGACGCGAAATTGGCTTTTTTATCAATACAAGCTTAGCGGCAGAAACCTGGAGTAGACCGAAGACGAAAAGGACCTGGGTGTCTGGATTTGCGGTAGTTTGAAAAATGGTCTACAATGCGAAACCGTTTACAGAAGCGCGTCTCGGCTGCTCGGCCTGTTACGGCGGATATTTGGACGTTTTTCCCCGGGGTGTTTTCTTCGCATGATGAATACATATACACACCCGGTTCTAGACTATGCCGCACAAGCCTGGACACCATGGCTCCAAAAAGACATCTTACTTCTGGATCGCTTCTAAGCTGGTCATTGGGCTCGAAAATACGCCATTCATCGGGCGGCTCAGACGACTGGAGCTGAGGACACTTACACAAAGAAGAATGCGAGGTGATCTCATCCTCGCATACAAAATACTATGGTTTCCCACCCCCTGGACATATTATTCCACCTTCGAACTTCCAGCAACAGCCGCTGCCATGGTTGCAAGTTAGAAATACCAGTTTCCAAACGGAACTGTCGCAGGTATTTTTATTCGGTACGTGTGTGCTTTGTTTAGAATTCCCTGCCTGCCGATTTAGTAAGCTCAAACACTTTATATATTTTCAAATCAAAACTTAACGATTATATGAGAGCTAATCCGAATTTTGCTTCAAAATATTAATAAACTATCATCGTTCCATTGATTTTGATTTTATTTATACATATATATATATATATACATTTGTACATATAGTTCCACTCTATGGTTATTGTAAAGTTAATTGCTTTTTCAAACATAAATCTTGAATCTTGACAGACTGAGGAAATACAAATCCATGAAGAACGAGCGAGGGGCGATATCCACATTGGGCAGCAACTAGCAACATGGATAAAGAAATTAAGATAACAACGAGCCGTGCAAAGATGAAGAAGCGAAAAACACTTGACCTGCAATTTGCAACGAATTACGCCGAATGAATGGGATAATTACGCCGAGACGTGGGTGAGAAATCTCTTAACAAAGCAATTGACAACGACCGAAAAGCGGGTGCTTGCGAAAGGACTAAAATTTAATAATCGGGATGCCGACACAAGTGAATTCTTAGCGGGTCTGGAAGATATAATCAAACCTCAAGATATGAATCAAGACACAAGAGAAAATGTTTGGCTAAAATCATTCCCGTATTGCCGAGAAACGCAGATCACCCAATGTTTAGCTAGGAAGAAAGGAAAGACATCAAACAGCTTAAAAACGACCGGAACATAGTCATTTCTCCCGCAGACAGAGGGCGAATGACGGTAGTTATGGATAAAGCTGATTACATCGAGAAAGCTGAAGAATGGCAGCGGGACACGACCATCTACCGACAGGTCAGCAAAGATGAAACGAAACGACTAGAAAACAAGATTAACGCTTCTCTCAAAAGACTGAGCTTCAAGACACAGATTACGAGTGGTGAATATTTTCAAATGAAATCGGAAGATTCCTCAATCCCGCGATTCTACGGTTTACCGAATGTGCACAAAGAATTTATCCCACTAGGTCCAATCGTTTCACTGCCTGGAGCACATACGAATAGATTGTCAACTGAACTCCTATATCTAATCAGATGCTTAGACAATTTCCGTACGCTCGGCAAAAGAATATATTAAAAAACTGCAAAACTTGAAGATAACTGACGACGGTCTCCTTAGATGTCACCGCCCTATTTACGTCGATCGACCTTACATTGGCCAAGCAAACAATGTAATCGCTGCTAACGGAACACGGAACAACGTATGGCGGAAATCGAATAACGCATGAGGAATTAATGACGCTCTTGGATATTTGTCTTTTCACTCAATTCAAGTTCTATGGAAAATTGTATGAGCAGATCAAAGGAACTCCAGTCGGGTCGCCTTTCTCTGGACCGATAGCCGAAGCAGTAATGCAGAGATTCGAACGCATTGCCGTTTCTCTAATAGAACCAAAATTTTGGGCACGCTACGTGGACGACACCTTCGTCATAATCAAGAAAACGCAAGTCGAATACGCTCATAGGCTACTGAATTGTGACTTCACTGGATTAGAGTTCATGAAAGAAACTGAAATCAATGGATGCCTACCGTTCTCCGATTTCCTATTAACTAGAAGCGATACAGCATCATTCCAAACAAGTGTCTATCGGAAGCACACATATACGGACAAATCCTAAACTTCAAAAGCAAGCATCCGATTGCACACAAAAGGAGCTGCGTACGAACGCTGTTCAACCGAGCGTTGACGCAACGCAAATCAACAGAAGCACTGATAGATGAAGAAAGATAACTTTACAAGGTCTCCAAGAAATATGGTTACCCAAAGAACTTTATACTAAGATACAAATCGCCAAGAAGCTGTTCCACGGAGCAACCACACGCACAGGTCAGGAAACCCTTACCAAACATTGAGCATGTTTCAGAAATCGCTTCAAGCATACTGCGACCACATGCAATCAACGTTGCCCAAAGACCTACGCGAACACTCCTCAATCAACTGTGCAAATTGAAAGACGGTTTAAAAGAAGGAGACAAAACAAACGTGGTCTACAAAATCCTATGCGTGGATTGTGAGATGCATTACGTGGGACAAACTGGAAGGAGACTGGTTATCAGACTGAGTGAAAACCAATCAACGGTGAGGAGGCACGATCACAAATCGCTACTATCAATTCACGTAGAACACGAAGGACATCAATTCAACTGGAAAGGAACCAAAGTCATTGCAACGGGTCACACGCGCCACAAACGGGAATTCCTCGAAGCGTGGCACTCCAAAACGCGGTCATTGAATCAACACGTTCAATTGGACGGCATGTGTGTGCCAATGAGTAACCGAACATTAAGCCGAGTGATCTTGAGAGCAGTCAGTGACGAGGAAAGAAACAGAACGCTCAGGGTATAAAAATCAGAAAACGCGACGATTACGAACACTTCGCAAGTCGCTCAGCTGACGATGTCATCTAGCTTGATGACGTAACGTCCTACTGCTAAAATGCCAACTCAGCGAACACACAGCGCACAACATCCCATTCCTGAGCTACAAGTATTCGCTTCAATATCAAACGACTTCGGGCGAGACACGCTCAAGTATGCCAGACGATGGGAAACATATATCCATCGAGCAGCATCAACGAACGAGCAGCTTTTCTTTCTACACGAATGCCAACGAAACCGACTTACGCCGAAATGCTTGCAACATCGTCCACCCTATTTGTCTAATTTACTGGTAACGTTAGATGATTGGACAAAATCGGTAGATAAAGGACAAGCAATACACGCGTCCTACTTAGATATATCAAAAGCATTCGATCGTGTTGACCATTCCCTACTACTGCAGAAGCTTGAAAGGCTTGGTATCACTGGGAAGTTGCTGAATTGGCTAAATGACTACCTAACAAATCGTACTAACCAGGTACGTGTTGATGGTGCATTATCCAAACAAATTGCAGCAACTAGCGTAGTTCCACAAGGTTCAGTCCTTGGTCCCATCCTCTTTCTGGTGTATGTCAATGAAATACCGGAAATTGATCGATGTACCATTTCGTTATTTGCGGACGACATAAAAATTTGGCGCAGCTTTCGTAGTCCAGAAGACTGCCTGCTATTATAAAACGATCTTGATACGCTTCACAGCTGGTCGTTGAAGAACAAACTGCCGTTCAACCTCAACAGATGCAGGATCATGAATGTAGGGAATCGAGTAGAGTTCACATATCACATAGGTTCGCATGTCCTTGAAAATTGCAGTGAAGAAAAAGATTTGGGTGTCTGGATATGCTCCAGTTTAAAAACATCACTTCAAACTAACAGTGCCTTTAAAAAGGCAACACGTGTTCAAAATCTGCTCAAACGTGTATTTGGGGGATTTTCGCCCAAGATATTCCCAAGGATCATGAATACATACTTGAGACCAGTCATGGAATACGGTGTGCAGTCATGGTCTCCGTGGCTCAAGAGGGATGTGAAACGTATGCAGCGAATATATCACCGCTCAACAAAACAAGTTCTCAGCATCCGAAACAAACCAAATAAAGAAAGGATAGCTCAACTGAATCTGTTCGATTTTCCCCATCAACGAATCAGAGGAGACCTTATCTTACTCTACAAAACATTCCATCCCTTACAGGATTTATTCACGTGAAGAGATACGAGGAATTATCGGACCCATGGATATGTGCTGGTCGTACCCCATTCCCGCCTGAACTGTAGAAGGTATTTTTACTCTGTCCGTGTCTGTTTTACTTGGAACAGTTTACCTTCAACCGTTGCTAACTCCACTAGCTTGCATGAAATTAAAACGAAATTATACGAATTTTTATTGCATTATTCGTTTCTAGAACACTTATATACCGTTTAATATATGTTCTTATATTGTTTGTACACTTAAATTTCATTTTTTACCATCCTATGGTTGTTGTTAAGCTTGTTGCTTTTTAGACCATTAAAAACCTTGAATTACCTTGAATTACCCCTCAATCATCTACGGGCAATAAAACTATTGGAGAAACAATATCGCGAATGGATTCATGGATTCAAGTATTTAAAAAAGTTAATACTTTACAACACCACAGGATTACGGTATGAATAAAAACATGAAAAAATAGTATAAAAGCAATAGAGAATATCAAATGTAAGGCTCACGAATGATGTTCGTTTGCGAGTGCAAGTCCAATTTCGCTTTAAAAATCGCCAGTCAAGGAGAGTTCACCACATGTTGGGGTAGGGAATTCCAAAGAAATATAGCACGTATGGCGAAACAATGGCGCCGACAATCAATACGGAAACTTGGAACGTATAGGGATAAGGTATGTCCGCGTGTCACTTTCCCGTCACAAAAATCAACTAAGTGTTTTAGTGGATGTCCTTTAGCAGCCACAATTCTATAGGTCAAAATAATATCGCGTCCTATCCTCATTTGGGTACAGTCGCATAGACCCAGATGTCGCGAACTTTTGGTGTAAGGAACATTTAAAAGACCCATCACTAACTTTGTTGCTCTACGATAGATTTTATCGAGGAGAGCAATATCTTTTCGCAGCCAAGGAGCCCAGACCGCTACCGCATACTCTATCGTAGGGCGAAGGTATACATTCATTATCCTTGGTAACGTTACCAGAGAGAATCTTCCAAATATTCTTCGAAAGATACCTAACAATCTGTTGGCCCGTCGATATATAATCTGACAGTGCACTGTTCTCTTCAGGATTCCGCTAATCCACATTCCAAGATATTTTTCTAACGAGCTCCATGCTAGGTTTTCAGTTCCCAATCGATATGTCCATGAAACACTCTTGCCAAAATAGAGCATCTTACTTTTCTGTATGTTGAATGACATGTCATTCATTACGGTCCAATTCGACACGCTGTCCAAATCCATTTGCAGTTTCTCACAATGCTTTTCAGAATTAATTGGCGTCCAAATTTTCATATCATCCGCGAACAGGACCATTTTGGACGATATGAGGGGGGATAATTCGTTTATGTATAACAGAAAGAGGAGCGGGCCTAGCACATATCCTTGTGGGACTCCACTGCTGGTTTTGAACGTTTTTGATAGCACGCCGTTAACTTTAACTTGGGCGTCGCGATTTGACAGATAGTCGCACAACCATGAGAGGAGCGGTTCACATATTCCTTAACGTATCAGTTTTTGGATAAGCAAATCATGATTGATTCTGTCAAAAGCTTTCGAAATGTCTAGGTAACAGACGTGGATGCAAGAACTTCTATCCAACTCCAGTCGTATAACGCTATGAGAAGATATGTGAGACAAGATAGGTGAGATCAAAATCCATGCTGCGCTGGCGGTATAATCGAACTATTGATGAGGGAGTAACTGCGGCCAGTCTCATCTGACTACAGAGTTCATACCACTCACCTAAGTCATGTTTTTGCTTAGCTTCGAACAGCGTTTCCTGCGACTCGGTCACGTTTGTGCATATAACACTAAGGTTTGCATCCGCGGATTTTGTTTTATAATTTGAGTCAGTCATATTAGCAGTGGTTTTTCTGAGTCCCTTCTCGTTTCCGTTAAGTCGAGGAGTCACTGATCAAAGCGAACGATTCCTCGTTTTAGTTACCATCTGCGCGGTTATCTGGGCAAATGTTGGCCTGTACGAGTATGATGGATTTTCTACCTCTAAGTCGAACAACAATGGTGCCTTTATGACCTTGTTTATCAATTCATTCAGTTTTTGCATACTGGATTCCAGTCCATTTGGGCGCGTCTCAATTTCCTTCTCAGGGATTTTCGCTTCCGAGAATGACGCTGTTTTTTGGCCTTGCAAGCTTGGCAAACGTAACAAAGACCGGCATAAACATCTCCATTAATAATCGATACTAAATCCGAGGTTAGCGATTTGTCGCATTTAGCATGAACTTTCGACAAACAATCGTAACACGTGACAGACTTCGCCTTTGGCTTACCGACATTTGGCAAACCATACACATGCAGCTCGGTGCGCTTTGTATCCTTTTCGGGGTCATTCGGTCAGGGTTGTGTGTGCACTGTTCAGTGGTGTGCACAGGCAGGGGTTCTGTCGAGCGATCGATGATGAATATCGTGAGCGCGATGAAAAGCGTTGTTCATTAATAAGAGCAAAATCAGAATTGATTCCGGCGATACGCTTCGGTGGTTGATCGCACGATGTTGAATATATAACCAGTCGACGGCGAAGTATAAGATCTTTCCAACAACGTCAATCCCTTTGAGGACTTGAGGAGTATTAACACGGTTGCACGCGTAGATCCAATATTGGAAAATCACGACAAACCGAATTTGCTCGTATTATCAAATACCGCTACGAGAGTGGTATATCCAGAAAGCTGACTTCGAGCGGAGTCCAACAAGGTATAATATATCCACGTACGTGTAGTATAAGAACAGTATATCCTGATAATCAGGAGCTCAAAATAATGCGACCACACGGTGCGTAGATGATCACAGATGCCCACGAAAGACTAAGGAAATACAAAGCTACAATAAATAAGGAACGAGCGAGGTGCGACAGCCACATTGGGCAGCAACTAGCAGATGAGCTGCAGAAAGCTAATGAGATAACAACGAACCGAGCAATGATGAAGAAGCAAAGAAAACTTGACCTGAAATTTGCAACGAATTACGCCTAATGAATGGGATAATTACGCCGAGACGCGGGTGAGAAATCTTTCAACAAAGCAATTGACAACGACCGAAAAGCGGGTGCTTGCGAAAGGACTAAAATTTAATAATCGGGATGCCGACACATGTGAATTCTTAGCGGGTCTGGAAGATATAATCAAACCTCAAGATATGAATCAAGACACAAGAGAAAATGTTCGGCTAAAAATCATTCCCGTATTGCCGAGAAACGCAGATCACCCAATGTTTAGCTAGGAAGAAAGGAAAGACATCAAACAGCTTAAAAACGACCGGAACATAGTCATTTCTCCCACAGACAGAGGGCGAATGACGGTAGTTATGGATAAAGCTGATTACATCGAGGAAGCTGAAGAATGGCAGCGGGACACGACCACCTACCGACTGGTCAGCGAAAATGAAACGAAACGACTAGAAAACAAGATTAACGCTTCTCTCAAAAGACTGAGCTTCAAGACACAGATTACGAGCGGTGAATATTTTTAAATGAAATCGGAAGATTCCTCAATCCCGCGATTCTACGGTTTACCAAATGTGCACAAAGAATTTATCCCACTAGGTCCAATCGTTTCACTGCCTGGAGCACCTACGCATAGATTATCAAAAGAACTACCAAGAAAACTCCCATATATCGTCACAGGCTCGGACCATTCCGTTCACTCGGAATAAGAATAATACGTGCTACATAAGAATGACATCAAATAGCAATCTCATCAACCTCGGAGTTCCTGAGCTGGCAGGCAATTCTGAGGCTAATAATCGAGCTGAGCATGACTACAGGCAATGGAGTTTTCTGTTTGATATTATTTTCGTTGAAAAGGCCGTTGTCTTTGATACTTTCAGAATGCCTTTCTCAACAAATTACAATGGTATTGGGCCACGTCCACTAAAAATAAACTTCCGGATGAGTACCATGGTTGATACTGTACGTTCCAACTGGAAATGCTGGAAACACAAAATCCCAAAAGGTGTAATCCTTAACGATTACAGAAATACTGATATAAATGCCCACTCTGCATCAAATACTGTCCGAATTGATGAAGCCCTATCAACTGAACCAAGAAATGAATCTTCAGCTGGGACACACAATCAGCAATCGAACGCAAAACCACCCCAAATGACTACCGAGTGTGGACTGAAGCCAGATAAATAAATCTATTTTGGCCAAAACGATAATTCGATTTGCGCCTCTCAATCTAGAAAGACCGATATGCTATTTAACTTCTCTAAAAAAAGATAAGTGTCCTTCACGATCCATGTGTTCATGTATCCTTGTTTCTAAACTTCTTCCAGTCTGTCCTACATAATATTTCACACTTCGCTTGACACATTTGACAGGAAAATGGGATCCAATCTCTAGGAGCTACGACGAATTTCGTTACAAACCTTTCCTGTGTAGAGATGATTCACTCGCCCACTTCCAGCTGGTCTGGTGGGCACAGGTGTTGAACTTCTGTCGGGTGAGAGAGCGACCAATCTAGAGTATGCTGATGACATCGCACTTCTGGGAGATGACCCTCATATAATGCAACAAGCCCTGGACCGCTTGGCACTTGAAGCTTCAAGGTATGGCATGTGCTTTGCTCCTAACAAGTGAAAAAAACACTTACCCAGGATTGGAGCGGCTCTCTTCCAAACCTAACTGTGTGCGATGTCAATCTTGAATTGGTCGACAGCTTTGCTTACATTTGCAGTTGTATCTCCGCTGGAGGTTGTGTCGAGGACGAGATCTCACATCGTGTTCACAAAGCGGGTGCAGCGTTTGCTAACCTTCGCCACCTGTGGCGTCGACGCGATGTTTCACTGCATACTAAAGGCCGAGTGTACAACGAAGTGGTGCGTGCAACACTCCTTTATGGCTGCGAAACCTGGTCTATCCGAGCGGAAGATGTCCGTCGGCTTTCTGTTTTTGATACCCGTTGCCTGAGTAGAATTGCTCGCATTCGGTGGAAGCATCGTGTTACAAATATAGATGTCTGCAATCGGGTGTTAGGACCAGGTGGCCACGGACTGAGCGAAATGCTGATGCTTGCTCGCTTGCGATGGTTGGGACATGTTTTAAGAATGCCTACTCACCGTTTACCGTACCGCGCCTTATTCGCAGAGCCTGACAGAATCTGGGAGAAAAGATCGGGTGGCCAGTCCATGACGTGGCGCGTTGGGATGAAGAAACTCACCGTAGCGTTAGGCTCAGTTGGGCGTATTCATTGGCCTGGGTGGGGTCCAAAAGCTCCATATAATAGTTGGCTGGAAACCTTACGAGATATGGCTACAAACCGAAGTCAGTGGCACCAGTGTATTTTATTATGTGTCATAATTTTTTATCCGGTATTATTTTACCTAAAAACACAAAAAACAAAAACAAAACAAAAAACCCAAAAAATCGCATGCAGTGAAACTACAAAAACAAGCTGCTATTTTGTGCATTTGCTTTTGCGTATTCCGCTTGCATGCTTTCCCTTTTCCATGCGCTTGCTTATCTGCTTTTCCTGCTTCATTTTGCTTGCCACTTTGTCTGGCTCCAGACTTGTGCTTCATGATGATGATGAAGAGCAACTTGTAATCCGCTTCGGACTCGACTTCGCTTCATACGAGCCGACGCGCGCATACCCATTTACCACACAGAGCGATCGATAAATCTTTTCATCCCGGCGTCATGACCTTACGAGCAAAGCCCAGTAATCGGGGTCACGTGTGCCAAATTTGTAGAAAGGTGGTAGGTCACAAAACCCGACACGCTAGTTGCATTATTTGCCACGATAAAGTTCATATGAAATGTGACGTTACCCTGACTGCTGATGCTATTACAATTATCAATAAAGACGGAATGCCTGGAGTATGCTTTATCTGTCATTTATGCAGAATTGAACCTAGAAACTGTACAAAGACCACTGCGACCTCACAGACTGAAACTAATATGGGAATGTTGAATTTAGAAGACAGCATACACAGAATTGAATGTTTGTTAAATGACTTATTAATTAGCGAACTGAAGCCTAGACTTGAGCGTGCAGATCGTGTTTCATCTCCAGTTCTAGGAAGGCAGAATGGCAAAAATGCGTTGATCAACATATGAGACACCCGACCTTTAAATTCAGAACAACTGAGCCTATCCAATAATCCGCGTGCTTTATAGAGGTCTGAAAAAAATTCAACACAATCCGCGAATATAAAGCGAGCCGTTAAACAACCAACTGATCCTAAAACAGTTAATGCTTTGGAGAAACGAAATAGCATTTCCGCCAATCGTAAGGCACACTCTTGGAGTGTCATTTGTACTGACGTTCCAGAGGCGGAATACACTCTCTTCAAAGACCGTCAAAAGCACGACGAAGAAAAACGGAAGGAACTGTGTGAAATTATGAAACTTGGAACTGTAGTGCCGTTAGCATTGACTCGTTTAGCTGGACGGCGTGGTTCACTTCATCAGGATAAACCCAGACTTTTGAGGGTTAACTTATAAAATGAGCGTGACCGGGAAAACGTATTACTACTATTTAGGTCTAACAATTCACTGAATATTCGTAATCATGCTCATATTCCATGGTGCGAAACGAGGTATAATACATGCGACATAGGAATAACATTCAACCGCAATCTCATCATCCTCGGAGTTCCAAAGCTGGTAGGCAATCCTGAGGCTAACGAGCGAGCTGAGCATGACTACAGACATGGAATTTTCTGTTTGATATTATTTTCGTTGAAAAGGCCGTTGTCGTTGATACTTTCAGACTGCCTCCCTCAGCAAATTACAATGGTAATGGGCGACGTCTCATTTGCATCTTGACCTCGTCGGTTAATGCCATTATCGAACAGATATTCATTCATCCTAACGGCGATCGATCTTTTTGCAAGACGGCCGATTGCTTTTCCGATCAAAGACCGCCTTCTGAGACTGTAGCACGCGTCTTAGTCGAACACTGGATTGCCAATTTAAAACATCAATTTTTCATCTCAACCCAACCTGGAGCTCAGTTTCAATCGATATTGTTCCGTGATTTGACTTTACACCTTGGCTGTCAGCACATCCGAACCACCGCCTACCACCCGAACGTGAATGGATTAGTTGATGGCGCCCCACCGGCAGCTCAAAGACGCTTTGGCGGGTCATTCCGATCCTAATAGATGGACTGAGAATTTTCCAATTGTTATTCATGGAATTCGTTCTACCATCAAATAAGACATGCAATGCTCGGCGGCAGAGTTAGTTTGTGGCACTACCTTGTGTCTATCCGGTGAACTCGATGTGCATTGCCAGTCATTGTCTTCTATGTCAGATTACATTACTCTCTTGCGATCGTTTATGTCGAAGTTGGATTTTGCGACTCCTCAACAGCGCCATATCCACCCACAGTATTCACCTTATCGCGATACGTGCGATTTGGTTTTGTGCGACGTGTGATCCTATGTAAACCACTCCAACCGTCCTATCATAGACCACGCAGAGCTATTAAGCGTAAACACAAACACGTCATTTTGAGTATGAATGGTCGACGCCTCACGGTTTCTATCGATCGTCTAAAACCAGCTTTCGTTGAGCTTAAGCCATCAAATCCATCAAACGTCATTAACCTTAAATCAAAACCGTTGTGTAATCCTCAAATGCCTAACGCGTCCCTCGACCATCCCAATCCTCCAGTCCCTAGCAACTGCGTTCAAACTCGTATCGGTAGACAAGTGCGTTGGCCCAAACGTCGAAAGCGCAAAATATCTCGACTTACAATCACACCTAACATCCACTTTGGGCATTCAAACGGTCAATTCTCTCATGTGCATTTTGACCTCGTCGTTTAATGCCATCATCAAACGGATATTCATTCATCCTAACGGCGATCGATCGCTTTACAAGATGGCCGATTGCTGTTCCGATCAAAGTCCACGTGCTGAGTCTGTAACACGCGTCTTTGTCGAACACTGGATTGCCCATTTTGGCACACCATTTATCATCGAAACCCAACCTGGCGCTCAGTTTCAATCGACATTGTTCCGAGATTTGACTCTACACCTTAGTTGTCAGCACATCCGAACCACCGCCTAACACCCGAACGTGAATGCATTAGTTGATGGCGCCCCACCAGAAGCTCAAAGCCGCTTTTGCTGATCATTCCGATCCTAGTAGATGCACTGAGAATTTACCACTTGTTATTCTTGGAATTCGTTCTACCATCAAAGAAGACATGCAATGCTCAGCGGCAGAGTTAGTTTGTGGCACTACCTTGTGTCTATCCGGTGAACTCGATGTGCATTGCCAGTCATTGTCTTCTATGTCAGATAACATTACTCTCTTGCGATCGTTTATGTCGAAGTTGGATTTCGCGACTCCTCAACAGCGCCATGTCCACCCACAGAATTCACCTCTTCGCGATACGTGCGATTTGGTTTTGTGCGACGTGTGATCCTATGTAAACCACTCCAACCATCCTATCATAGACCACGCAGAGCTATTAGGCGTAAACACAAACACGTCATTTTGAGTATGAATGGTCGACGCCTCACGGATTCTATCGATCGCTTAAAACCAGCTTTCGTTGAGCTTGAGGCACCAACTCCATCAAACGTCATTAACCCTAAATCAAAACCGCTGGGTAATCCTCAGATGCCTAACACGTCCCTCGTTCATCCCAATCCTCCAGTCCCTAGCAACTGCGTTCAAACTCGGACCGGTAGACAAGTGCGTTGGCCCACACGTCGAAAGCGCAAAATATCTCGACTTACAATCACACCTAACATCCATTTTGGGCATTCAAACGGTCAATTCTCTCATGTGCATCATGACCTCGTCGTTTAATGCCATCATCAAACGGATATTCATTCATCCTAACGGCGATCGATCGCTTTACAAGATGGCCGATTGCTGTTCCGATCAAAGTCCACGTGCTGAGTCTGTAACACGCGTCTTTGTCGAACACTGGATTGCCCATTTTGGCACACCATTTATCATCGAAACCCAACCTGGCGCTCAGTTTCAATCGACATTGTTCCGAAATTTGACTCTACACCTTAGTTGTCAGCACATCCGAACCACCGCCTAACACCCGAACGTGAATGCATTAGTTGATGGCGCCCCAACGGCAGCTCAAAGCCGCTTTTGCTGGTCATTCCGATCCTAATAGATGCACTGAGAATTTACCACTTGTTATTCTTGGAATTCGTTCTACCATCAAAGAAGACATGCAATGCTCGGCGGCAGAGTTAGTTTGTGGCACTACCTTGTGTCTATCTGGTGAACTCGATGTGCATTGCCAGTCATTGTCTTCTATGTCAGATTACATTACTCTCTTGCGATCGTTTATGTCGAAGTTGGATTTTGCGACTCCTCAACAGCGCCATGTCCACCCACAGAATTCACCTCATCGCGATACGTGCGATTTGGTTTTGTGCGACGTGTGATCCTATGTAAACCACTCCAACCGTCCTATCATAGACCACGCAGAGCTATTAAGCGTAAACACAAACACGTCATTTTGAGTATGAATGGTCGACGCCTCACGGTTTCTATCGATCGTCTAAAACCAGCTTTCGTTGAGCTTAAGCCACCAACTCCATCAAACGTCATTAACCCTAAATCAAAACCGCTGGGTAATCCTCATGTGCCTAACACGTCCCTCGTTCATCCCAATCCTCCAGTCCCTTGCAGCTCCGTTCAAACTCCAACCGGTAGATAAGTGCGTTGGCCCGAACGTCGAAAGCGCAAAATATCTCGACTTACAATCACACCTAACATCCACTTTGGGCATTCAAACGGTCAATTCTCTCATGTGCATCTTGACCTCGTCGTTTAATGCCATCATCGAACGGATATTCTTTCATCCTAACGGCGATCGATCGCTTTACAAGATGACCGATTGCTGTTCCGATCAAAGTCCACGTTCTGATTCTGTAACACGCGTCTTTGTCGAACACTGGATTGCCTATTTTGGCACACCATTTATCATCGAAACCAACATGTCCATTGGCCCCAACGTTCATAGAACATATTATCTCGATATAATATCACACCTTATGCGCAATAGTTGAACTAATCTATCTCTAATTATGTACAACTTCCAGATGACGGTTTTGTAGAGCGATTTTAAGTCCAAAATAATTTGCAGGTATTCATTTCTGGCTGTCACTCGAACGTTTGTGCTTATCGATAAACAGCAGCTCAATAACGAGTGAAGTTGTTTTGTAAGAAAATAATGATGGGTTTCAGATGTGCAACCATAGGTCAGGGGTTAGTACTTTCTTAAAATATTATATGTATCAACTTGAGGAGACTACAATCACAACCCTATGCAGTGGTAAATACTATGTGATCTCTTCCTAAATCTTGTTTCAGCAAATGATCAAAGAAGATGACGAACATTATGAAAGCAAGAATACATTGTTGTTTATATCCAGAAAATTTCGAAAGCTTGAGTAATGCAAATTTTAAATTCGACTGACCAATTTGTCAGCTTCGAAAGATAACGAGTTTGAGCAGACATTGAGAGTTAGCCTTTAAAATCGAGACAGCAAAACCCACCCCTGGTTAGGTAGTCTAAACATTTTTATAAATCATACAAACGCTAAAATTGCGAGTTTATTCTCAACGATATCACAGTGAAGTAAGTTATGCATAACGGCAGTTATCCTAATTGGAACCCACAATAGGATTCGAAGTAAACACTATCCGCTAATACAAGTAGTTACATATACAAACGTGTTGCATAAAATTTACCGAAGGCATCAAAAAGAAAGATTATTCCGCAACTGGTGAAGGCGACTCTATCACTACTATTCTTAAAAGGCGTGATGATCTTAGGGTCTCTTATCTCATTTGAGATTCTACTCTAGCTATCTTCATTGTTACAGCTACCAGTCAATCTGTCTGCATCGTAATAAAGGCGAATTGGGTTTGGTGGGTCGAGCATAGTATTCGACATTACTGGCTGACTATGTTGTTGGATAGAATCCTTGCATGTCCTGGATGTTGACGTGTTCTCATTGGTCCGTAGACACCATCCAATCGAATGTGCTCTTTGATATATTGTGGGTCCGAATACCACGCTTCGATGAATTCTCGAACGTGACGAGGTCTGGCTTTGGTGATGATTTCCGTACTATTCCAATTATATTCGTGTCCTTCACGATCCATGTGTACCGATGTTACTGATTTGTGGTGATGTCGTCGTGTAGCCAGTTTGTGTTCATGTATCCTTGTTTCTAACCTTCTCTCGATGTGTCCAATATAATAGTTCTCACGATCGGAACACGGGATTCTGTTCACGACGTTATTTCTTTCCTCCTTAGCAAACATGGCCTTAACCTTGACTAGTTGGCTTCTCAAGGCTGAAGCTGGCTTGTGTGCTACACGAATTCCGAGCGGCCGTAGTATTAATGCGGTAATCTCCGAGATATGTTGGATATAGTGTAGTGTTAACCTTGCTATGTTCGTGCTGTTACACGCGATTGGGTTGTCGAGTCCATGTTGCGAATGCTGAATTCCTTTTGGTATTCATTCTTCCGGAAGTGTTTGAATAAATGTTTCTCATCTTCTTCCCAGAGATCGTCGGTAGTGCAGTGTTTTTGCGCGGTTGAATTGTGTTCAATCACAGCTTCGCTTGTGGTTGGCCGGGTGCTTGCTTTTAAAGTTCAACATTTGATCCATGTGTGTTCGTTTCCTTTATACACTAGTTTCTAGGTTTCCTTTTTCTGTTCTTCACACGTTCACATACAAAAATGGTAGACAGTTTTTCCAATTCTGTCTACTTCGTAAATTGAATTCCAGTGAAGACGCAATTCAGTCGATGGTGCGCATTTTCCAAGTTTCCTTTCTTTAGAAGCACGAACGTATCATCGACGTATCGGATCCAGATTTTGGGTTGGATCAGCGGCTATGCGATACGTTCAAGATATGCATTACAGCTTCGGCTAGCAACCCAGATATTTGCGATCCCATTGGAGATCCTTTTTATTTGTTTATACAAACGATTGCTGAATTTAAAATTCGTCTGCAAACACGATTATAATAACTGTAGTATACTGTTTTTGGTCAGTCGGTTTCCATTGTGCTCCGTTCCGCGTTCGTCCAGAAGTTTTGATATGGTTTGCAGCGCTAAGTTAGTGCCGATAGATGTAAATAGCGCTGTCACGTCAAAAGAAACCACGATTTCTTCATCTTCCAAATTCACGTCCTTTATCTTCTGTTGAAATTCAGTTGCGGAATCTATAGAATAATCTGATCCTTGAATAAGGTAAAATACTCTTTTTCACATTTCTTTGCAGAGTTTGTAGGTAGGTGCTCCAGGCAGCAACGCGATTGAGCGTAGCGGAATGCCTTCCTTGTTAATTTTCGGTAGTCCATGGAAGTGTGGTAAGCTTGAACCATCCGGTTTCATTCTAAAATATTCGGCTGCATTGAGTTGTCTCATGAAAACGACTTTCGTAAACGTAGCATTTATTTTGTTTTCCAACTGTTTGGATTGGTCTTCGTTAATCTCCCGATATGTGGTGGTGTATTGCAGAAGTTGTTCAGCCTTGCTTATATAATATTTTTTGTTCATAACCAACGTCACCCATCCTTTTTCTGCCGGTAATATGACAATATTTCAATCTTTTCGTAAATTATCCCTTGTGGTGATGTCGTTGCGCGTCAGAATTTTCTGCTCTTTTTTCGCGATGAGCGCGGGTGTTATTCTATGGCGTATATTTTCTATGGTTTCTTTTGCAATTAATTGTTTTTGGGAGTCTTTCAGTGGAAGAATCGCATCAACCTAAGTACTGATTTTCTTCTTGCATGAATGTCAACGGAGAGGTGTGTCTCCCAAGTCACTACAACGAAGACCACCTATCAATACTCATCAGGCACAGCAACTAGCAAACAAAAAAGCCGAGAATGGCTACAATTTCTTATCACAAACGCGCAAAAGAGGATTGTCAACTACTCAAATGTCGTTCAAGTCGAAAAGAATTTCTGTCGCGGTGAACTTGATAATCAGATGACGCAACAACTTGCTGTCGCTATCAACGTTACAACAAAGAAAGCAAAGGTCAAAAAATGTCAAGGCCTTGACGAAAAATGAGGTCAATCAACCCTAATCCAGATGAGACTCCTGGAACGAACTGGGTTAAGAATCCATCGAAACGAACGCTGTCGTCAGATGAGGAACGCGTGCTTAATCGTGGTTTTAATATTAACTGCAATGATGCCTGTCACGCAGAATTTATCACGTCTTGAATGTATGCAAAAAACACAATTAATTCCAGAAGAAACCATAGAAAATATACGCCATAGAATAACACCCGCGCTCATCGCGAAAAAAGAGCAGAAAATTCTGACGCGCAACGACATCACCGCAAGGAATAATTTACGAAAAGATTGAAATATTGTCATATTACCGGCAGAAAAGGATGGGTGACGTTGGTTATGAACAAAAAATATTATATAAGCAAGGCTGAACAACTTCTGCAATACACCACCACATATCGGGAGATGAACGAAGACCAATCCAAACAGTTGGAAAACAAAATAAATGCTACGTTTACGAAAGTCATTTTCATGAGACAACTCAATGCAGTCAAATATTTTAGAATGAAACCGGATAGTTCAAGCTTACCACACTTCCATGGACTACCGAAAATTAACAAGGAAGGCATTTCACTACGCTCAATCGCGTTGCTGCCTGGAACACCTACCTACAAACTCTGCAAAGAAATGCGAAAAAGAGTATTCTACCTTATTCAAGGATCAGATCATTCAATAGATTCCGCAACTGAATTTCGACAGAAGATAAAGGACGTGAATTTGGAAGATAAAAAATCGTGGTTTCTTTTGACGTGACAGCGCTATTTACATCTATCGGCACTAACTTAGCGCTGCAAACCATATCATAACTTCTGGACGATCGCGGAACGGAGCACAATGGAAACCGACTGACCAAAAACAGTATACTACAGTTATTATAATCGTGTTTGCAGACGAATTTTAAATTCTCAATCGTTTGTATAAACAAATAAGAAGGATCTCCAATGGGATCGCAAATATTTGGGTTGCTAGCCGAAGCTGTAATGCATAACTTGAACGTATCGCATTACCGCTGATGCAACCCAAAATCTGGATACGATACGTCGATGATACGTTCGTGCTTCTAAAGAAAGAAAACTTGGAAAATGTGCACCATCAACTGAATTGCGTCTTCACTGGAATTCAATTTACGAAGTAGACAGAATTGGAAAAACTGTCTACCATTTTTGTATGTGAACGTGTGAAGAACAGAAAAAGGAAACCTAGAAACTAGTGTATAAAGGAAACGAACACACATGGATCAAATGTTGAACTTTAAAAGCAAGCACCCGGCCAACCACAAGCGAAGCTGTGATTGAACACAATTCAACCGCGCAAAAACACTGCACTACCGACGATCTCTGGGAAGAAGAGGAGAAACACTTCCGGAAGAATGGATACCAAAAGGACTTCATCATTCGCAACACGGACTCGACAACCCAATCGCGTGTGAACAGCACGAACATAGCAAGGATAACACTACACTATATTCAACATATCTCGGAGATTACCGCAATAATACTACGGCCGCTCGGAATTCGTGTAGCACACAAGCCAGCTTCAGCCTTGAGAAGCCAACTAGTCACGGTCAAGGCCATGTTTGCTAAGGAGGAAAGAAAAAACGTCGTGAACAGAATCCTGTGTTCCGATCGTGAGAACTATTATATTGGACACATCGGGAGAAGGTTAGAAACAAGGATACATGAACACAAACTGGCTACACGACGACATCACCACAAATCAGTAACATCGGTACACATGGATCGTGAAGGACACGAATTTAATTGGAATAGTACGGTAATCATCACCAAAGGCAGAACTCGTCACGTTCGAGAATTCCTCGAAGCGTGGTATTCGACACCACAATATATCAAAGAGCACATTCGATTGGATGGTGTCTACGGACCAATGAGAACACGTCAACATCCAGGACAATCAAGGATTCTAGCCAACAACATATTCAGCCAATAATGTCGAATACCATGCCCGGCCCACCGACCTCAAGTCGACTGTACTACTACAAAGGCCATCAATTGGCATTTTTCGCAGAAGATTAATCTGTCACAAACTTTCTACACCACATTTGGCCATGAATTACTTGCGTGTATTTAGCCACACATCATTTCATTCACTTATTGGAAGGACATTACTATATCTTTTTCTACGGATCACAAACAGGTAACTTTTGCTCTGCATTCTAAACTCGATCGTCATGCGCCGCGCAAGATTCGACACTTGGATTAACATTCTCGATTCTCTACTAACATTCGTTACGTCAAAGGAGAGGCGAACTTGGTTGCCGATGCTTTATCAAGACATGAGATTTCTGTTTTGTCTGGCAGCGCACGATTCGATATCTCCTTTTTGGATAACCATGAAATTGGGATTGATACAATGGAACACGCTATGTGTCGATCATTCAATCTGAAACAAATCGATTAAACGTACGCTTGTCAGCCCGATCGTAATAGTTAGACTGAGATTTACCTTATGTTCTTATTGGAATTCGTTATACCACCAAAGAAGACATGCAATGCTCAACCGCTGAGTTAGTTTGTCACACAATCTTGTGTCTCCCCGGTGAACTCGTAGTGCCTTGCCAGTCATTACCTTTTATGCCAGATTACATAACTCGCTTGCGATCGTTTGTGTCGAACTTGGATTTTACGGCTCCTCGACAGCGCCATGTCCACCCACAGAATTCACCTCATCGCGATACGTGCGATTTGGTTTTGTTCGACGTGTGATCCTATGTAAACCACTCCAACCAACCTATCATAGACCACGCAGAGCTATTAAGCGTAAACACAAACACGTCATTTTGAATATGAATGGTCGACGCCTCACGGTTTCTATCGATCGTCTAAAACCAGCTTTCGTTGAGCTTAAGCCACCAACTCTATCAAACGTCATTAACCCTAAATCAGAACCGCTGGGTAATTCGCATGTGCCTAACACGTCCCTCGTTCATCCCAATCCTCCAGTCCCTTCCAGCTCCGTTCAAACTCTGACCGGTAGACAAGTGCGTTGGCCCAACCGTCGAAAGAACAAAATATCTCGACTTACAATCACACTTAGCATCCACTTTGGGCATTCAAACGGTCAATTCTCTCATGTGCATTTTGACCTCGTCGGTTAATGCCATCATCGAAAGGATATTCATTCATCCTAACGACGATCGATCGCTTTACAAAATGGACGATTGCTGTTCCGATTAAAGATCACGTTCTGCGTCTGTAGCACGCGTTTTAGCCGAACACTTGATTGCCCATTTTGGCGCACCATTTATCATCGCAACCCAACCTGGCGCTAAGTTTCAATCGACATTGTTCTGAGATTTGACCCTACGCCTTAGCTGTCAGCACATCCGAACCACCGCCTACCACCCGAACGTGAATGGATTAGTTGATGGCGCCCCACCGGCAGCTCAAAGCCGCTTTTGCTGGTCATTCCGATCCTAATAGATGCACTGACAATTTACCACTTGTTATTCTTGGAATTCGTTCTACCATAAAAGAAGACATGCAATGCTCAATGGCAGAGTTAGTTTGTGGCACTACCTTGTGTTTATCCGGTGAACTCGATGTGCATTGCCAGTCGTTGTCTTCTATGTCAGATTATATTACTCTTTTGCGATCGTTTATGTCGAAGTTGGATTTTGCAACTCCCCAAGAGCGCCATGACCACCCACAGTATTCACCGCATCGAGATAGACCACACAGAGCTATTGAGCGTAAACACAAGTACGTCATTTTGAATATGAATGCTCGACGCCTCACCGATCGTATAAAACAAGCTTTCGTTGAGCTTATTCCGCCAAATCCATCAAGCGTTATTACCCCTCAATCACAACCGCCGTGTAATCCGCATGTGCCTTCCACCTCCCTCGTTCATCCAAATCCTCCAGTCCGTTCCAGGCCCGTTCGAACTCGCACCGGTAGACATATGCATTGTCCCCAATGTCTTTCTGACTATGTGACCTCATTGATATTTCGAGCGCATGTTATCCTTTCTTAAAGCCAAACTAACGCTGTTTTGGAATCATTGTATTGAACTACTTTCACTTTGTATCTTAGTATTTTGTACATAAACGTCTTATGCCTTTTTTGGTTATTCGTCTATTGGTCTTGCATGCACCAATCGAATTAATGTTTGGCGGTTTTCGAACTCTCGGACTTTGTCTTTTTTGTGGTTGCGAAGTTTGTGTGCTCTACTTCGTGCGGGAATTGTGATTAACGGATCCTCCTACATTTTCGCGCATTCGGTACCTTTGTTTCCATCTCTTGGATTTTCCAGTGTGGATTATCTCGCTATCGTTTGACTTCACTGGATCTTTAGTTGGACATAGGCTCGTTTGGTCTTTTAGTGAGTTCATTCCATTTTGGTTTCTATTTTGTGTAGTGCAGTCTTATTTTTGGTCCACTAAAAATCAGCACATGCGGAGCAGCGATGAAGTCCCAAAAGATCACAACGTTTACTAAGACCAGCTAAAATATTGCAATTACAACCGAATAAACGATCGTACGAAACTTCAGCGGTAAGTTACGTATACCCCAGCAACAAACCTCCGTTTTCACTACATACATATGTCTGACTTGCCCATGACAACAAGCTTCCATCGATCTCACTAGACCATTTTCCATGATTATTCTGTACCTCCACACGTTCGCTAAGTTGTTGCTATATAAATACAACCCATGTCCTCGGTGAAATTACGTTGAACCACGGACTTCTGCTCAACGTTCCATTCCGACCTTTTATGTTTTCCTGATTATCGGGTTATGAGCAACACAGCGTATGATAGAACGCAACGAGTGTCTCCACTACATGATCCGCATTCATCATAACACATTGGCTAATTAAATGTACGTAATCATATAGCGTATAGTCAACTCGTCGTATCTATGAATACAAGATTCAAGATTTATGGTTAAAAAAACAATTAACTTTACAATAACCATAGAGTGGAACTATAGGTACAAATATATATATATATATATATATATATATATATAATCAAAATCAATGCAACGATGATAGTTTATTAATAGTCGGTGTCAAAATTTGGATTAGCTCTCATATAGTCGTCGAGTTTCGATTTGAATATAGATGAACTGTTTCAGCTTAACAAATCGGCAGGTAGAGAACTCCAAACAAAGCACACACGCAACAACTAAATGTGTGGCATTTCGATTCGAACGCACTACTATTTCTATCTCGCCTTATCATATAAATATCATACACGCTAGATAATTCACGTAGTGATTCAAAACTAAATCGTGGCACGCAATCATTGCATCAAAATAATTTTGAGCAATTACTCACCTCGATCTTTCATCCTTAAGCAGATCGCGTCATAGTACTGTCGCTGAAATTTTCGCGACTTCGTTGTTCACATATACGATGAATTTAAACGTTCTCCAGTCTCCGATGTACATTCCATCGAATGTCTACAATATATGAAAATGAAATAATATGTTTCCATTGACACCTCAAAAAATGTTTCTGTCGAAATATGTCTTCGTAACATTGATTTATCTTTTGTGATCCATACTGTGATCCGCCGGAGTGAAATCTTTTTTTTATTTTTATCTAAAATTAGTCTGTTTAAAAATTTTGTTCACAAGCTACTGAGATTCAATTTTACGAAAAACAGAACTCACCGATATCCCAAGCAACCGTCAGCGCGAACCGTTCAATCCATCTGTGTATCAACTCAACTGAGCAGTTGTTTTCTACTCCCCGACTCACAAAATGAGCATGATATTGTATTGAACGAAAAATAAGCTTGCTCTGTGATGATTACTCAATACTCTCATGTCCGCTGCAAATCGATAATGCGATGGTCGATAAACGCGTGAACGAAAATCAATCAATCGATAGCTGGGCTCGGACGGGTTCAAATCGATCTGGATGCGCTGAACGTGGTTGACAATGCATTCAACATTGATTAGAAGATTGTTATAGAAAATATGCCAAAATGCATTTATAAAGCGATAAGTTATCGTAGATAAGCAATAGCTGAAACAAGCATTGTAGCGCGTTAATTAAACTGCACCGATTGCTGTTCCCGAGAAACAAAGATTATCACGGTAGTTGAATATAATTGAGACCGATTGTGAATCCTTATTCATGGAAAGAAAGTTTGTGATGAATCGCTTAGAGCAGTTTTTGATATGTTAGCCTTCTGACACAGGAGCATCGCTAAACCAATGGTATCTCATATGTACCTCAAACCCGCATCTGTGTCGATTGACGTACGATATACCGTCGTTCTTAGCTTGTCGTTGTCTTTCTGTGCGAGACCTTCCGAGAATGGAAGTCTCCCTTCCATAGACTCAGTTTTTTTGTAACCAATATTTTTGGATCCAAAATATTAAGATAACTATGAAACGCTTCGAGTCTGTTGCGCATTATGATGATGGATGTATCGTCGACATAGCGCCACCATATCTTTGGTTATAAAGCTTCGTTTTTTAAAGCTAGCTCTTCGAAATACTCCATGTACATATGCGCCAGGACCGTGGAAATAGGTGACCCATCGATGAATACTATTTTGTTTGTATAGCTGCCCAGTAAATAACAAGTGGCTCATATTTAGACAAATTGCTACATCGTTGAATTTTTTTTGTACACTCAGGTTAGTACGATACTTCAAGGTCGTATCAGAATTGAGTGACTTCCTTGGAAACGCTAAAGTGCTGGTAGTGTCGACATTGGGGAATCCTTATAAGGAAAGACTTCACGCAGAGGCAGTTAAAATAAAGGCTGAGGCAAATGCGCTGAACAAGGTGGATGGGACG
The DNA here is from genome assembly GCA_013407085.1 of Atriophallophorus winterbourni. Classification (NCBI taxonomy): domain Eukaryota; kingdom Metazoa; phylum Platyhelminthes; class Trematoda; order Plagiorchiida; family Microphallidae; genus Atriophallophorus; species Atriophallophorus winterbourni. Next base: position 24,420 of record JACCGJ010001822.1, on the reverse strand, counting down.
GATATCTCAACAATCTGGCGTTCGGTTCTGCAGCGGATAAGCATTAACGTGCATAACGCCTAATGCATACGCAGTTAAAGCAAGTAGCCTTATCGGTCAGTGGACATTGTTCACATATGCACTGACAAAACAATTAAGTGATTATACAAAATGCGGCTTGCAACGATTACTATAGGTGTACACGGATTAGCAAGTAGTAGGGACCGCGGACGTTATTAGCAAATGCACAATAAAAATAAAGAGTTCGGAGTTTAACACACGTAAGGGGCGGATAAACTTGCCTTGATCTAGCCTGTTTACATTAGGTAACGTAGGTTTGATCAGGTGAATGCAATTGAAACCTGAACCCTGTTCGTGCTGACACCAAAGTTTTTTTCGATACTTTCTTTTCATGAAACACGAATTATGATTTGCCTGAAAGTGCTGTCAGGCTCATGCGAGAAATATTATTGTGTCGTCACGGGGTATTCAAAAGCCGTAATCCTGCGGGGTTGCAAAATGTTCGATTTTCTGACCATAAATAATTATTAATCGGAGTATTAACTAATAGTGAATACTAAAAGCATTTGGGTGATCGTGACAGACCACAAATAGGACCAGCATATTGATCAGCAATCGATTGGAATATGTTTGGGACCGATCGTGTATTCATAATGCAAAGAAATTTGAGTGGAATCGGTTAGAGTAGCTTCTGGGTAACGTTTCACTACTGACACAGAAGCTTCGGCAGAAAAATCGGAGAAAAATTGGCGAGATACAGTTTGTATACCTTACGTAAAATGCAAATCTGAAGCGATACGTGGAATCTTGAACCAGGCGGCCATACGCGTGACTTATAAGAAAGGGAAAACCATCCGTTCAGTTCTGATGCACCTCAAGGATAAGACACCTTTATCTAGCGTCACGAACAGCATCTACAGAATCAACTGTAAGGACTGTTCGGGTGTTTACATAGGCCAGACTTCCAGGGAAATTTACACTAGAATAGAAGAACACCGAAAGCGTGTCCGGAGACAGCCCCGGGATGCGAGGGATTATCAATCCCTTATTCGTGATTCCGCCTTGGCGGAACACGTTTTAGATACGGGCCACAGCGTAGATCTAGACAATGTGGAAATATTAAGACGCGGTATTAAACCGAACTGAGAACGGTAAAATAAGAACTACGGTTGAGCGTAAGTCTATCGACACGGATGCAGTGTTCAGGTACACCTATGCGCACCTCAAGACTGTATTCAATACACTTGCGGAATCGCTGCTCTATATAGTTGAACGCTTGTGCAGCGATGTCACCGATAAAAAACAAGCTCATCAAGAAATTAATTGGGGGCTTACTGATCATGGTTAAAATAAGAACCTAATAGAACGCTAAAACTACTCTAACCGTTTTCACTCAAATTTCTTTGCATGCAGCATAGTGATCATTTTTGTACCGTTCAATGTATGTTACTGAGGTTACCAAAATGCTGCTAAATATGTCAAGTAGAATTTGGAAGCCTATTTTCGAATGACAATCTAGGTTAAAGATTGGTTGAATCAACGTGAGACATAAAGATATGGCGTTGCATCCCTGGCCCAGAACACTGTCTGCTATTACAAAA
>JACCGJ010001822.1:0-21819 GCA_013407085.1 Atriophallophorus winterbourni | reverse complement strand
GCCCAAGATATTCCCAAGGATCATGAATACATACTTGAGACCAGTCATGGAATACGGTGTGCAGTCATGGTCTCCGTGGCTCAAGAGGGATGTGGAACTTATGCTGCGAGTCTATCACCTCTCAACAAAACTAGTTCTCAGCATCCGAAACAAGCCCTTTAAAGAAAGGATAGCTCAACTGAATCTGTTCGACTTTCCCTATCGACGAGGAGAGGAGAACTTATCTTACATTACAAAACATTCCATACCACGAACCATCCCATACAGGATTTATTCGCGCGAAGGGATACGAGAAATTATCGGACCCATGAATATGTGCTGGTCGTAACCCATTCCCGCTTAAACAATAGAAGGTATTTTTACTCTGTCCGTGTGTTTTACTTGAAACAGTTTACTTTCAACCTTCCACTACGTTGCACGAATTTTAAACGAAATTATACGAATTTTTATTGAATTATTCGTTTCCCCAACACTTATATACATCAAAATTTAATTTCCTATCTTGTTTATACACTTACATTTCAATTTTTACCATTGGACCATTTAAAAATTTGAATTTAAATTTTTATATCATGAAGCACTATCTCAACCAGGTATTTGAAAATTTGACCGATCGGGAGTACATAATCATGAAAATAAAGTTTGAAATGAATCCTTTATAGCAAGATTTTGGTAACTTTCGGCTTTTGAACACAGAAGATTCGTCAGACCAAGGGTGTCGGTACGAACAGTGTTCAAGTTTAAATGGCATTTTCTTAACCAATCCTGATTACTCTAAGCTAGACAGGGGAGATCAAGATAATTGATCACACCTCCTAATTGCTGTGTTCATCCCTAATTGTTTATTAATTGCACAGGTCAGCGTCTGCTGTCACACTGCTTACGTAATCATGTGCATATTAGGTGTGATGTTCGTTAATCCTTATCCGCTTTAGAACCGAACCGAGATATCCGCCCATCCACCTTGTTCACCGCATTCGTCCCAGACTTTGCAATTTAAACAGCCTCGGCATAAAGTCTTTCCTTATAAGATTTTACACCCCGTCTTATCACTTCCACGTTATCAAGATCTACGCTGTGTCCAGTGTCTAGCACGTGTTCAGCTAGGGCCGAATGCCGAATCAGTGATTGATATTCACTGGGATTGCGGGGTTGCATTCCTACTCGTTTCCTGTGTTCGTTTACCCATATGCAAAGTTCTCTGGACGTTTGCCCAATGTAAACACCCGCGAAACCTTTGTAGATTTTGTAGATGCAGTTTGTCGCAGAACCTAGAGGAGTCTTATCTTTGAGATGCGTTAATACGGAGCGGAGAGTTCTACCTCCCTTATATGTTACTCTTATACCTGCGTTTCTTCTTCTTCTTCTTCTTCTTCGTTATTCAAGATTCGACTTATTCGTTCGGAGGCGCTTTTGACATACGGTAGAGATACCGTAGTCCGCCAAACATTTTCCGTTTTCGGTTGCGGACGCTCGAATCTGTTCAATTGGAGCTTAATTGAGCTCTTGGTGTACCCATGATTTGCAAGTCGGCGACTGACTTCTTCATGAGCTCGTCTCTTATCTGCATCATCGCTGCAGAGGCGGTCAACCTTGTAGAATAGCGATTTTGCTATGGACTGAAATACCCTTTTATAGTGCGCAGATGTGAAACTGAAAATGGCATCCGTGTCGTTTGGCTTACAATATACCGTTGTTCTTATCTTGCTGCTATCTTGCCGAGTTAGTCCAATAACGGAAGTGTTCCTTCCGTAGACTCGGTTTCTTTTCTGATCTGGATTTTCGGATTAAAATCATTGAGTTAACTATGAAACGCTTCTAGTCTGTTTCGCTTTATGATGACGAATGTATCGTCGACATAGCGCCACCATATCTTTTGTTTTAACGCTTCGTTACTCAAAGCTATATCTTCGAAGTGCTCCATGTACATATTCGCCAGCAATGGGGATATAGGTGAGCCCATCGATAAACCATCGTTTTGCTTGTCCATATAATAAGAAGTGGTTCATATTTAGAAAAATTGCTACATCGTTGATGATTTGTTGTACACTCAAGTTAGTACGATCCTTCAAGGTCATATCGGAGTTGAGTAACTTCCTCGATAATTCTAAAGCGCTTGTAGTGTCAATATTCGTGAACAAGGAGCTTACGTCAAAACAAACCATCAGCTCATCCTCCCCAACTGTTACGGTACTTAAGCGACGAACAAAATCAGACGAGTTCTTAATAAAAGAATTCTTGTTCCAACCAGTGGTTTCAAAAGCTGAGCAAGGTGCTTAGCCAATTCGTGTGTTGGGGATCAAATGTCGTCACAATGGGCCTCAAGGCAACGCATACCTTATGTATCTTCGGATGTCCATGGAACCTGTGTATTTGATCAGATTTTGGGTAGAGCATGAACCATAAACCTTAATTCCTCGCCGGTATCTTGAAACAACAGTCTTACGGTTATTCATGTACATCACATCGCACCAATGGAGAGGACACTCCATTCCGATTCTGCGAATAATAAAACGGGAAGCAGCAGATACCGGTTAAAAGCTATGGCTCGATTGGCCTAGAGCTCAGCGCTTGGGGCTGCTTCCGACGGTGGGAGAGACTTTCAGGTCTCATTGGACGGCTACCGCCCGCCTCAAGCTGGGCAGCCCCCAGCCAATATGGTGCCGTCTCGCCACGGTCTGCTATCCTCATTGGGTGCATGGTGATTAGGGATCAACCGACAAAGCAGACTGCTTTTTCAGCACCAGCGAAACCAACTACTAAAAAACAAAAGTCATTTCTGAAACTGGGAACCTGGAACGTCCATGCTTCCTGGATTTCATGACGACGTCTCGAATATCAGAGGCGTAAGAAAATCTGTTGTGATAAAGAGACTGAATGTCGACGTGGCTGCCTTATAAGAGACGCGCTTACCAGACACTGGTAAGCTAACAAAAAGAGATTACACATTTTTGGAAAGGAAGGGGTTCTGATGAGCATCGACTGCATGGAGTTAGGTTTGCCGTTCGAAACGACATTCTAAAAGCAACAGAACCAAGCGGGAGCGAACGGATTTGGACTCTAAATCTGAGGTGCATTACTGGTACCATTACGTTGGTAAACGTTTATGCACCGACGCTCTCTGCGACGCCAGCTGGAAAAGACGCTTTTTATCACAACCTCGCAACAGTCCTGAAAAACATGCCACAAAGAAACTGTGTAGTGGTATTGGGTGATTTCAATGCTAGAGTTGGTGCGGATTACGAATCTTGGCAAAACTGTCTCGGGAGGTTCGGTGTAGGTAAAACCAATGAAAATGGACAAGGCCTTTTAGAATTATGCACACAGTTCAGTCTTTGTGTCAGTAACACTTTCTTTCAAACAAAACCACAGCACAAGGTCTCTTGGAAACATCCTCGCTCTAAGCACTGGTACCAGTTTGATCTTATTCTTGTTAGGCGCACTAATATAGGAAGCGTACTTCTTACAAGATCATATCAAAGCGCAGAGTGTGACACTTATCATTCACTGGTCTGTGCAAAACTGAAGCTTTCCGACACGAGATTTCACCGCACCAAATTGTCTGGTAAGCCTAGGATTGACGTCACCCGCATGTGCGAACCTAATCTAGCTGCGCGATTTGCGAAAGCCTTCACAGCCGAGTTCAGCAAGACAACCCCACTTGAATCGGCTTCAGAAAACTGGGAATCGATAAGAAGCTGCATATGCCGAGTCGCACTTTCCACTTTCGGTCCGAAGAAAGTTCGAACGAGCGACTGGTTCGAAGCAAAAGTTTCTGAGATGACTGCTGTGTTGGATGAGAAACGGTCAGCATTCTTGAGGTTCAAATGTATGCCAACAGATGAAAACTTACGACTTTTAAGAGCAGCCAGAAATAAGGTCCAACAGACTGCAAGGCGATGTGCAAATGACTACTGGACAGAAATTAGCCTTAGTATCCAAAAAGCTGCGGATACCGGAAATTTTCACGGCATGTATGATGGGATCAAGAGAGCCATTGGTCCAAACAAACATAAAATGGCTCCCATTAAGTCTGTATCTGGTGACCCGATTGTGGACAAAACTCAGCAGATGGAAAAATGGGTAGAGCACTTCTCCTCCCTCTACTCTAGGGACAGTACGGTTTTACCACATGTATTTGAAAATTTCGAGCGGTTGCCGACTATTGAATATCTAGATACTCCCCCTACTCTTGATGAGCTCAATAGAGCAATCGACAGCTTAGCGAATGGAAGGCCCCTAGTGACGATGGAATTCCACCTGAGCTCATCAAATGCGGTAGAGCAGCATTATTGCAACCGCTTCACCACTTGCTTCTTCAGTGCTGGCCGGAGGGGGGTGTCCCACAAGAGATGCGAGACACAAAGATCATCACGCTATTCAAGAATAAAGGAGATAGAGGCGACTGCAACAATTACAGAGGAATCTTCCTTCTGAATGTTGTAGGCAAATTGTTTGCTAAAGTCTTACAGATCCGGCTGCAAGTTTTAGCTGATAGAATTTACTCCGAATCTCAATGTGGCTTACGCAAGGGAAGATCAACCGTTGACATGATCTTCTCCCTGAGACAACTTCAAGAAAAGTGTCGGGAACAGCGTATGCCATTATACGCTGTTTTATTGATTTAACTAAGGCATTCGACTACGTCAGCAGGGAGGGTCTCTTCAAAATGCTCGATCTGATAGGCTGCCCCCCAAGGCTGCTGAGACTCGTTATTTCGTTCCACTCAGGCATGAAAGGCTCAGTCCATTTTAACGGTTGCAGTTCAGAAGCATTTGAAATTCGCCGAGGCGTCAAACAAGGGTGTGTTCTTGCTCCAACGCTGTTCGGCATTTTCTTTGCTCTGCTTCTGAAGCACGCTTTCAGGACGAGAACAGAAGGTATTTACCTACGCACGCGAAGTGATGGCAAGCTTTTCAACCTAAACCGGTTGAGAGCACAAACCAAGGCACGAAATGTGCTAATCCGTGACCTGCTGTTTGCCGACGATGCAGCCTTTATTGCTCACTCACAAGAGCACCTTCAGTCTCTAATGGACTGTTTTTCCTCGGCATGCAAAGATTTGGGCTAACAATCAGCATGAGCAAGACCAAAGTCCTTGGCCAAGGGACTGTATCGCCTCACATCATAACTGTTGGAAACGGTAAGCGTTAATCAGTACATCAGTTCACAACCCGTGGTTCAACCATTGCGGAACCTTATCGCTAGACACGGAGATTGATAAGCGGATTGGCAGAGCAGCTGTCATTTTGTCCCGATTGAACTCTCGTGTTTGGTGTAACCGCAAGCTGACTGTAAAGACAAAGATGATGGTATACAGCGCGTGCGTACTAAATGCTTTACTATACGGCAGTGAAACCTGGACCACCCACGCAAGACACGAACGGAAGCTGAATGCTTTCCATCTACGAAGCATCCGTCGTATCTTGAACAGATCGTGGATGGACAGAGTGACTAACGCTGAAGTGCTTTCAAAAGCTGGTCTACAGAGCATGTTTACCCTATTACGTCAGCGCCGCCTGCGGTGGCTTGGTCATGTCTATAGAATGGAAATGGTCCTATTCGAAAGATATATCTATGGTGAGTTGCAATCAGGAAGTTTACCATTGGGCAGACCGCACTTGCGGTACAAACACGGTTGAAAAGAAATATGAATCTTGGCATTGACCCGGCGAGTTGGGAAGAACTTGCTCTTGACCGCTCACATTGGAGGCACTGTGTAAAGCGTCGTCTGCAAGCTGGGGGGGAGCAGATACAGCTCTTGTCTGCTGAACGCAGATCACGCCGCCGGCGTGCAACTGACGCAATACAACCGAGTTGTCACCTTCGTTGCCAGCGCTGTGGGAGAGATTGTTCCTCCCGAATCGTACTGTTTAGTCATTCCAAAAGCTGCAAAATCTGAACACTCACGCGATTGTGATGTACATCCATGGTCGACCTCGACCGAAGAAGGCCAACAAGAACAACAACGGTTATTCATAATTGTCGTAGTTCTGCGGTTGTCAATAACTTGATACGGACCTTCAGCAATGTGACTCCGCCTTATCTCTATAATCACTTTTAAAAAGAATGACGGTCGCCTTGCCTTTATTTGCCTTAGTGATCACTATTTCCTCTTCTTTTCGGAATTTAAGGAGTGCTTGTTGTTCATCTCGCGTTAGGTTGTTGGTTGCTGTTTTATGATAATACTAGATATACCGTTTCGCAGTGCATCTGCCTGATTTTCAGGTAGCTGGTTGAGGGCGGATTCTACGCATGGAATAACATCCTCAGCTTTTAAGATTTTTGTAATTATGGAGAAGTTTAAGCCCTTGTCCAACTATCTTTGTTCGGTTTGCGATAGCGGCCTATCTGATAAATTAATTGCCTTAGAATATTGTCGACTACTGCAGAGGTACATTTATCTTTTGAAGTTAATAAAGTGCCTAACTTACGTACCTGTCTTTCTTTTATGTGCTCGGCGTGTCTTCATATCGCCTGTCTATCTTAGCGAACCCAGGATTGGTCACGAAAATGTAATTTAAATCTTAACACTGTTCGTACCGACACCATTGGTCTGACGAAGCATTTGTTCAGAAGCGAAACGTTATCAAAATCTTGCTAAAACCGATTCATTGCAAAATCTTTTTTTTCATGACTATTTCAACCACTCCTGAGACAGGATTTAGGGCAGATTGGTTGGCCGCATGCGGTTAGCATGCATAGGTGATTGATTTCGTCCTTTCCCGCCATCAGTTGCATAATAATATCAGTTCGGTCGGATCTAGTGACTAGCAGAGTAAAAGCTGATACAGTCCAGCTGTGTTTCTTTCGATTGCATGCAATACTTCTGATGTTATGTTATGATATGTTAGACGACTGCTCTTCCTGAGGAACGCGATTAAGTAGTTCGAGCGACAGTGTTCACGTACCGGATGGACAAAAGCACGTCAAGGAAAGAATTGCTTTGAAACACCAACATTTTTCCAACTGGAACGTAATTGAAAACAAAAAAACATTCCCAAATAGCGCGCTGACTCAAAAGCTAGTAGGATGTGAGAGATTTGACACGTTTACCAATTTACAATGTAAGAGGAACATGAAATCAAATGTGGTCGCTTTCTATATTTAAGAGAGCGCGAGGAGCCTCAATTTCTTGTCTTTATCAATTTAAGTCATCCCAAGCTCTTCAGCTCGAAAATGAGCTATTCAACAATGAAAAGCGCCACGGAGCTGTCAAATAAACATCATGCGATTACGCTACCCGAAGATTCCTCTCGTAATCCATGTGCCAGGTCATCCAGAACAGTTTCCTTTATCATGTCGCTACGACCAATGCTCGTATGCGGCATTTGTGGCACCAAGCTCTGGAGATGTGTTCGGTTCATACGTTGGACAGGATCGTGTGTGTGCGTTGTTCATTTTCTCATTACTGCTGTCAGTACCCGTTTGCGCCTTGAATGGTACAGCAAACCTTCCAACATTGCGTCGATCAGATACATGTTTTTGAACGGGAATGGAAAAAATAATTAATCGCTAGGCCGGCAAGAAATCATGACCACTCAAATCTGCTAGAACGGTAAAACGACTTTCCGAAAACTGATATTTTAATCTCATTTTAGCAAAAAAGAAATTAAATACACACTAGGAATGACATTGGAAATCACTAAAACAATGAAACGTTGACAGTGTGAGAGAGATCACCCAACGTTTAACACTGTGGAATAAACATTATTTTAGTATTTACAAGAAACGAGTATAAAAATCGGGCCAGGGTAGTAAGTCATTTATAGTCACGTGTGTGTTCAAAAGGGTGAAAAACGTCATTGGTTCATTAACATTGCCTTGAGGGTTTAGAAAAGGCACAATTGAACTGGTGCGGCAAGCAACGGGGTGTTGATGAGATTCGAGTATGGAAGAAGAATGTTCGAAAGAAGTCAAGTTGGACGTGGTCAAGGTCGATTATACCTGAGAAGGTAAATCAAAAAGGTTAATGGCCAACATGTAAAGGCCTAATAATATATAGCAACGAGAATGCAGCATAAACCACACGATCATCAACATCATCATGAAGCATAAGTCTGGATCCAGACAAAGTGCCAAGCCACATGAGGCAGGAAAAGCATATAAGCAAGCGCGTGAAAAAAGGAAAGCAGGCAAGCGGAATATAGAGTGGTTAGATGGTTGGTTCATTATGTTTTGGTGACTACTCATCAGTACCAAGTCCTTCGAAATATTCACAAAGTTTATCACAACGGTCCGCATTGGAAGCAATAGACTCGAGTTTCGCTCTTATTTGAGCTCATAAGCAGTGTATATCCTGTCTAGGGTCTGATTCGAACATGGACCTTCGCCATTGTAGTTTCATGCCTCACGGCCTGAGATACACTCCAGCGTTTGACCTATCGCGATTAAGCCTTCATGAATGTTTCTCCAGACTGGCACATTTGAGTAGCGTCATATGCTCGACCAGTCGATAAGGAGCCAGCAACATCTGTTGTGGTCGTCCAACCCATCCGATCTCCTTATCAGGTATGCAAAAGCAAATGCGCAAAAAGCAGCTTTTTTGTAGTTTCACGGCATGCGATTTTTTGTTTTTTGTTTTTTATATAAAATACTACCGGATAAAAACATTATAACACATAATAAAAAAACACTGGCCCCACTGACTTTGTTTTTCAGCCAGATCACGCAAGGTTTCCAGTCAATTATTAGTTGGAGCTTTTGGACCCCACCCAGGGAAACAAATACGGCCCAACTGAGCCTAGCGCTGCGGTGATTTTCTTCATCCCAATGCGCCACGTCATGGACTGGCCACCCGTTCTTTTTTCCAAGCTTCTGCCAATCTCTGCGAATAAGGCGCGGTACGGTAAACGGTGAAAAGGCATTCTTAAAACATGTCTCAACCATCGCAAACGAGAAAGCATCAACATTTCTCTCAGTCCGTGACCACCCTGTCCCAACACCCGCTTGCAGACATCTAAATTTGTAACACGATGCTGCCACCGAATGCGAGCAATCTTATGCAGGCAACGTGTGTCAGAAACAGAAAGCGGACGAACATTTTCCGTTTGGATACGCCTGGTTTCGCAGCCATAAAGTAGAGTAGCACGCACCACTGGGTTGCACACTCGGCCTTTAGTATGGAGTGAAACATCTCGTCGACGCCACAAGTGGCGAAGGTTAGCAAACGCTGCACCCGCTTTGCAAACACGATGTGAGATCTCGTCCTCGACACAACCGCCAGCAGAGATACAACTGCCAAGGTGAACGAAACTGTCGACCAATTCAAGATAGACATCGCACACAGGTTTGGAAGAGAGCCGCTCCAATCCTGGGTAAGTGTTTTACACTTGTTATGCGCAAAGCACATGCCATACCTTGAAGCATGCAAGTGCCATGCGGTCCAGGGCTTGTTGCATTATATGAGTGTCATCTCTAAGAAGTGCGATGTCATTTGCATACTCTAGATCGGTAGCTCGCTCACCCGGCAGAAGTTTAACACCTGCGCCCACTAGACCAGCTAAAGCTTTCTTTTGGACATCGTCGATTGCGAACTTGAAAAAGAACGGCGAGATAGGGCAGCTCTGCCGCACCCTGCTGGAGATATTGAACGAGGACGACAATTGTCCGTACGCTCAAACGCTGCCCAGAGTTCTCAATATAATGCTTTTGAGATCAAAACATACTTCTCGAGCATTCATCAGACAGTTCCATTGACTTTCGCGATCGATTGAATCGAATGCCGCTCGGGTGTCAAGGAATACCACAATAGTTGGTCTACGAACTGCGTGGCGTTGATCCAGTAACTGACGGAGTGTGAAAATTTGATCTATGCACCCTTGACCGGTACGAAACCCAGTTTGCTCTTCACGGATTTGCTCTTCCTGTTTGGTACTCAATCGGTGAAGCAGGATGGACGCCAGTATTTTAGGATTTACTGAAATGAAACTGATACCTCGATTATTTTTACAGGAATCGCGCCGTCCCTTTTGCAATTGCTGATTCTCTCCAAGGGATCAGAACGCGTTCCTCAGCCCATATGTTGGCGAACAGCGCTTGAAGTTAGCGAACTAAAGCGAAACCGCCATCCTTGAACAATGACGGTACAAAGGAATCAGCACGTGATGCCCGATGACGCCTAAGGTTCCGGAGTACGCTGTAAATCTATGATTTAGTCGGAACATCGAGAGCAATTGACCATGGGGTACAGTGTTCTGTATTTTCGAAATCGGTGGGTGCAGAAAGCCAGTTAAACTGTGCTTAAAAATGTTCTGCCCATCGCTCCATGCGTCTATGCATGTTAAAACTGGCAAACCATCTGCTTCACGTATCAACTCACTGATGCCTGGTCGCCCGCTTCCAGTTGTTCTGATGAGTTGGAACAATTTTCTGAAATTGCCTTCAGCTGCCGCAGATTCCATTTCCGTAGCCTTAGAACTCCACCAACTTTCCCTGTCGGTTCTCAAACTGGCAACCAGTTTACGTTTAATAAGCCTTCGTGGCGCATCATGTATGCTATCAGCAGAAATCAACCGACTTTGGTCCCTTAGTTAGAGAGAATTCGCAGAAACCCAGTGTTGAGCTACACGGGAAGTCAGCCCACAACTATGCAACGCGGCTGTTTCCAAGGAGGTTTGAATCCCACTCCATTGTTCATCAATACTATTTTGGGGAACTGTAGAAAGATGCAAACTCAAATTGGCCTGAAACCGTCAGAGAACCGGCAACATTCAACTGCCTTGCAACATTTCTACGTTTACCACAAAAACGCATCGGGAGCTAAGCAGAGACTAACGCATGATCGGACTCTAGACAGGTGCCCCAGTATGAACGGCAATCTTGCACACTCCCTCGCCACGAGTAGCTGATAGCAATATGCTCAATTTGCGTGAACAAGGCCGCCGATGGAGATCTCCAGGTGGAGCAGTGACGCTTCGAATGGCGAAAGTTAGTGCTGGCAAGGTAGAGTCTGTGCTCTGAGCACAAGCTAAGCAATCTTTCGCGTTGCCATTAGGATGACAATCGACACCAAACCTTCCACCTACGAAATGCTCGTTTGAAGATAGACGGCCTACAAGTGCATTCATGCCATCAGCTAGGACTACGATGTCACTCCTCGATGCAAGTCTAATAAGTTCTTGCAATCTTCCATAAAAATCATCCTTGTCAACTTCAGAGCTACAATTAGTCAGTGCATAGGCAGCAACCGCAAACAGGCTGCGGGATTTATTGCGAAATCGGCTAGTTTGCACAAACCATGTAGTCTTACTGCACAAAGACGACTGCCGACTGGGATGCAGTCTAACTGTGCGACCTCAGCTCACTCACTCAAGACGATTCCGACACCAATTTGACTAGATACCATGGCATCGTCATCAGTGGACAGTCGTAGGTAGTGTGACTTGCGTAAGTTCGAACGGTTAGACAATCGTGTAACTGAGCTAGAGTTATGCATGCGTGTCTCCGATAAACAGCACACATCGACATCGAGGCTATCAAGTGTGCGAGCCAATGTTAGCTAAAGTCCGTACATTAAACGCCGGTAATCTTAATGGTACGCGCGGGCGGAAGAACGCTCTGGAGGCATTCGAAGCAGGCAAAATATTAGAAGTGGCTGAATTTGGACACCTCAATGAACAAACTGCACTTCTGCCAGGGATACCTAAAGAACCATAAAACGAAAAACAGTTAAGAAAAACGTTTGCATGCAGTGTGAAATCATTTAAAGTATTTTGAGCAGAGAGCTTGGGAGCACGGGATCTGCCATTTTTACCTTTATTTTCATAATTGCTTTTGGGCGTGATATTACCCGTTTGCCCAGGCCGAAATAGGGGGTTGGCTTATGGGGCCCCACCCGGAGCCTTTGGCTAAAAAAGCCTGAACCACAAGGCAATGGGCATGTCATACGCTCAAATTAACGTAATAAGTCTCGCAAATGTTTAAAATAAACCTTCTTATATTCGACCCCAGGCACCCACTAGTTCGTTTGAAAAGATTGTTGAACACGCGGTTCTTCGAAAGCTTCAAAGTTTTCCGTAAAATATGTTGATCAGATTCGCAATTTGGTGCCTGTGGATTTTCCCGAACTTAATTCAATAACTACTTGAACTCCACATGCTTTCAAGATACCAACCAGTCTCCAATCATTTTGTTAGTTGTGGTCCCTTATCAAGTCACATGTGACGACAATTAGGGTTTAACGGCTGTCGTTTGTAAATCGTATTCTTTCGCCCATTTCCTACTCATTTGCGAGATGTGAAACGGCTGATAATCTTGTGTTTCAATGAGACGTCAAACCGGGGATAGTACCATAACTGTTTAAAAGGAAATGATAGTTGTATTTGCTGAACTAACATACTGAAACCGTTCGTGTTGATGGCGCTTTTAAGAGGATTCCGTGTTAATCTGTTGGTTCCGGTTCCCATTATCCTCGAAGACGAAACTGATTTTCTTTCTTTTTAGCACTAACAAATTCACTAGATCATTCCTGTGAGTCTTGTTTTTAACAAATCGTTGCATTGAACTCACTGGAATGCGGTCAACGTGTCCGATCGTCATATTGTAGATCAATAATTTTGTGTGCGTATGTGTTGTGTGCTTTCAAGAAAAAAACAAAAAAAGTATTAAATGGTGGCAAATGTTGATTAAAGATCATTTGGATTGTTACATCTCAACGAATGCCACTGGATACTTGCAACCACTTGTTGTTAAACTTCATACTTGTGACGAGCGCAGTGTACGCGTCGACGCCGTCTGATGATGGGCTGATATGTAAGTCATCTTCGTCAATGTACTTTAAGTAAGGCATGCGGATCCTGATCGAACTGCCCCTAGCTGACGAGTGCAAGCAACGCTAAACCGGTCGTGGGGTGTGCGGGTGATGGAAATTTATTCAGATGCTGATTTTGTTCTATCCTCCGCGTTCAACCCCATCCACAAATGTGGATTCGTAATTAAACGTATGCAAACGTGACTAAAATGTGTAAACATTATTTATCGTTTCTCCTGTGTTCCAAGGAATGTGGATCCGTATCGTGCTCTCCGTACTTAATGAGTGCATACAGTATTAGCTTTGTCGTGGGTTGTGTCTGCTTGAAATTCATGCAAATGTTGATCTTTAGTCCTAACCAATAAGTTTAAACCCATCAACCATTTATGGGCGCGCATTTGAACCGTTTCATCGTGTTAGTCTTATCAAGCAGTGGCTTACAAGTTCATACAATGTTTACTAATTCTTCACTGTTTCAAGACAGCGCCTTTTATCTTATAAATGCAACAAGCGTGAACTTTTTAGAGGTTGCCGTTATTTGGTTTGTATGATCACGTTACATTTTAGTGCCTCCTGATTGAAAATTTATAGACAAAATTTTATTGTTTGAGGCCATTTTATTTTGCGGTTTCCTAATGATGCGCTTTGTATTTCGTTTTGCAGCCTTTACTCCACCGTCGATAGTCACACAATCACCAAGAATCTCATACGCCATACGAGGCAAAAGGATTTTCCTCCTATGCCGAGCTACCCCAGTTGCATCTACCAAGTAAGAATGGTTGTAAGACATGTTTGGAGATTGCTATCATGGTATAACTAAGATGTTCATTTAACACATAATTCTTCTTTCTGGTTTGAAGCTGCTGTTCGCAATCAATGCCTAATGCCAAATATCTGTGGTTCGCACGCACGTATTTCAGGAAGCATTTTTGTCTGCCTATGTTACGATGTCGCTGAAGTTAGTAGTCACGTTCTTTAGCTGTATATCTTTGTAAATGATTCTTTTTTGTTCCTAATGAGCCAGTAAACGTTCAACCATAAGCCTTATATTTGGGTAGCTGGGTACAAGGTCTGCTATCATACGGTCAAGGTCACGATGAGAGAAGATTTTACTCCTACCTGGTAGTTTTAAGCAAGAGACATTTCTGAAACTGTCACCTTGCACCAGAACATCATACTGCATTATCTTGATTGATGCAAATGACCTCTCAATAGATGTTGAGGTTGAAAAGCGGATTGGCAGAGAAACTGTCCTCTAGCTCCGTTCAAAATCGATTGTATGACGTGACCGCAGACTGGCATTAAAAACAAAAACTGCGTACAAAATACCTCAAATAAAACAAGTAGACATGACACATCCACTCAACGCACTAACAGTGTGTATCATCTGTTTCGGAACTGATTTTTAAGGTTGAACTAGATGGCTTCTTAACTCTAATTAGATAACATCGGCTACGCTAACTCGGTCATGTTTATGAAATTGATCGGATTTGTAAAATTGTTCACATTTGAAAAGATCTTCTCTATGGGGAGTTGATATTTGGAATTTGGTTTTCGAGCAGGTCGCACTTGCTTGATTTTGTTAAATGAGACGTGAAAGCTTTTGATATCGACGCTACGAGCTAGAACGCCCTTCCACTTCACCTCGCTTTCGAGAACCGCTTTGATACTTCATGGGCGAGCTGAGGATGTGCAGTCGACTCATGAAGCCAGATCATCACAACAACGTGCAAACGCCGCTGACGATTGACCACTTTCTATCCCTATGAACGCTGTGGGAAAGCTTATTACTTCTGGATCGACCGTAAAGTCACACGAAACGATGTGGATCATGAGATAATCATGCGGTTGCGAAGCCCATCCATGGTCCACATCAACCGAAGGAGGCAAACAACAATGACTATGAACTAGCTGTCAAAAATAATCGCATGATTGGCCAAAGACCGCGTTCATATTTAATGGTTAATTCTACTCTGAATAAATGGAAATTTTTCGTGTTCCAACATCCCGGAGTTTGTACATATTTTTGCATTATACGAATGCTGATCGTTTGCTTTCCATACACCTGCATTATTTCTCACCACGAGTGTCCCTATCTCGTCATTTTAGTTACACTTGGTTAAAAAACAACGAAACTGTATCCTGGATAAAGAGGCACTTGTCGTCGATGAAATTGACACGAATTGCTAATGTGTTCGGCCTGATTGAGACTGATTTGGATCCAACAGAACACCTGTGGTATATACCGGCTTCGGTTACCAGACAGGAATCGATAACAGGTCAATACGTGTGTGCCGCCTCCAACAAGTTTGGAACTGCGATATCAAATCCTACAGAAATTCAACTTGCAGGTAGGCTAAATTTGTGCGAAATGTGATGTAATTAATCTCCATATGTAAATAAATATTTGATAGATTTTATGAAAGAAACATGTTGAACTTCAATCCAAAATATGTACCATTATCGATAACTTTAATATGCTACGATTGCACAAATAAGATTAACGGCAACTCCACTGCTTATTGGAACACTGAACCTCATCTGGTTTTCTTTGCGTGTCGAGAGCAAACATGAGTTACATAACAAGTATATTCCGGTTCAATACTCCACAGCGTTTCTTGTGACTACGCAGTCCGGTTCAGGAGTAACAATCTCTCCCGCAGCGATCACAGGGATACGCCAGACTCCATCGATCGGCGGTATTGCAATGTTACGGTGTGACGAGAGGAGTATTTGCTATTTCACAGATTGAAGGTGCCAAGGGACATAGAGCCTCCAAATTAAGCCGTCAATTGCATGTTCTTTCAAACTCGAAGGGTAAATGTCAACAGCTTTCATATATATTTCACAAACGTGATTTTACAGCAAGTACCGTCTACCTGATGGTTGACCTCCTGAGAGGAAAATATCTTTTGAAATGTGACATTTTCCATTCTATACACATGACTCACCAAGCGCAGGCGGCGCTGTTGTAGTAGAGTGAATATGCTCTATTGACCAGCTTTAAAAAAGCACGTCATCATTTTTCTTTGTCCATCCACAATGAATACTCCCTAAATTCGATCTATAGAATAACAAGAGGCGAATTGGCTACAACCTATTAATTGCCACTGGTGTCACTCATCAATAAAACGAATGTCAAAATTCAAAATCTACAGCATTAAATGCAAAGAAGTTACGCGTACAAAATCTCACTAAATCAAAAATTATAAATTCTATTCAAACAGTTAAATTAGTGAGTATTCTAGCACTGTTCAACAGGCTACTGGTTCACAAAGATACGGTGCTGACCATTACTTTATTCAGTACAAATATAATTATTTTCCTTTGTGCGCGGCTGGTTTCACAGGTGAATTAAAAGGTTTGCTTGATCCCAAATACACCAGCCAACGCTAGTCCAGCGTTTCAAACTGTTATCCAATTATCCAGTCCATATTCGAACGTCTCAAACAACGCGCTGATTCTTGGCTTCTCTATCATCTTTCAAATTTGGCAGCCAGTTCTTCGCTGGAACCCGAGACGTGTTTAGGGCCCAGAACTAGTTTCTTTAGCGCTGAGTTTGTCCTTCGGAGGAGATGGCCAAAGCAGCACAGACTTTGCTTATTGACGTAAATGGGGAGCGAAGGTATTCCGCGATATCGCGCACGAACGGCAGGGGTGGATAACCGACGGTATATCGGATGTACAAGTTTATGAAAAATCCCAAATTTTCGAACATTTCCAATGATCATATATCTTGTGTCTCGCGTCCATAAAGTTGTACATGGCTGATCGGTGTTTAATAAACACGTATTATAGTTTCGATGTGATCAAAGACCTGAACTAAAAAATACTTTCAACTATGAAAAACGCAATACTCCTTCCCTTGCTATATATTTCGCTTTGCTTTTGGGTAACATACTGAAAACGAGGATGTTGAAGACTAGGACATATTCAATCAGATAACACAGGACACTTGTTTTTTTAGACACCTATTGTAACACCAGTACATCATTTCACATATCTTGGTTCAACCATTGCGAATAACCTCTCGCTAGACACGAAGATTGATAAGCGGATTGACAGAGCAGCTGTCATTTTGTCCCGATTCAACGCTCGTGTTTCGGGTAACTGCAAGTTGACCGTAAAGACAAAGATGATGGCATACAGCGCGTGCGCACTAAATGCTTTACTGTACGGCAGTGAAATCTGGACCATCCGCGCAAAACACGAACGGAGGGTGAAAGCTTTCCATCTACGAAGCATCCGTCGTATCTTGAACATATCTTGGATACACAAAGTGACTAATGCTGAAATGTTTTCAAAAGCTGGTTTACAGAGCATGTTCACCCAATAAGACAGCGCCGCCTGCGGTGGATTGTCCACGTCTACAGAATGGAAAATGGTCGTATTCCGAAAGATATACTCTATGGTGAGTTGCAATCAGGAAGTTTACCATTGAGCAGACCGCACTTGCGGTACAAAAACGTTTGCAAAAGAGATCTGAAAGCTCTTGGCATTGACCCCGCTAGTTGGGAAGAACTTGCTCGTTACCGCTTACTTTGGAGCCATTGTGTAAATTGCCACCTTCAAGCTGTGGAGGAGCAGATACAGCTCTTGGCTGCTGAACGCAGATCACGCCACAGTCGTGCAACTGACGCCCAACGACCGAGTTCTGACTATCGTTGCAAGCGCTGTGGGAGAGATTTTTCCTCCTGAATCGGTTTTTTTAATCATTCGAAAAGCTGTAGAAAATGAAAATTCATGCGATTTTGTTGTACATCGATGGTCCACATCGACCAAATGATGACAACAACAACAAGTTTAACACTGGACAAACTGGCTTTCGTTTTTAGCATCTATTTCGAGTTCGGATTTTATGTTCAAGCCACTAATGCAATATTAAAGCGTCTGTAGATTTCCGACAATTTCATTAAGAACAACGTCATCATGAGCGTAGTAGTAGTTGTTGTTGGCTTCCCTCAATCTATATCAACCCTGGATGTACATCACAAGCATTGCAGCTTTTCGAATGATAAAACAGTCCGATTCGGGTGTGATCATCTTTCCCGCATCATAGTACGTAGTGAAAAACTAAATATTAGTTAAACGTTCACCTCTTGGTGGACCATTTGTGCCTGATTAACAATCTAGTCGACGGCCAAGTTACACAGAACCAGTGATTAAAGACAGCTTTGCCTGACGAGTCAGTGCAACTTCAATTCGCATGCTTCTTCGTCGTGGACGCGAACCCGAGCCTTAGTAGAGTTGATAAAGGCTTTGATGAGCTAATTAGGTTCAAAGGGACTCGATCCGGGTGTATGATACCCGGTAAACAAGCCCAGTCTTGGAAGTCGAAGGCAGCGTGACATTCGCTAAACACGCTAATGCTTGGTTTTGATACAGCGTACAGTGCTCTAGAATCCAAGTGAAAATTGGGTCTACACAACCCATCATTTGACTAAACGCCCTCTGGGTTGACTCTTTTATGTTTGAATGAAAGTCGATTTTGCTGAAACTTCGCAAAAGCTCAGCTTCAGTTTAAATGACATAGTTTTGGAGCTAATTACCAATGTTACCAATTTTTCTCCTGGATAATGTAGGGATTCAATTTAGGCGCATTTTATGAAATGTGCAACTTTGAATTAACGTGGATCGTTCGACTGAAATTCGTGTCATATTCACTCCTTCCACCGTTCAAATAATGGTGAAAAACTAAGTAGAGAAACATGTCATCTTATAAGAGGTAGATGAGATTACGTCACGTCAATCGATTGCACTCAAATTTCTTTGCACCTCTTATGTAATTGACAGCTATACAATCAAAACGATGGTTAAGCGATGGGCTCATCTATTTCCGCAGTGATGGCGAATATGTATATGGAGCACTTCGAAGAGATAGCTTTTAAAAACGAAACTTTAAAACCAATTATATGGTGGCGCTATGTCGACGATATATTCGTCATCATAAAGCGCAACAGACCGGAAGAATTTCATAGTTAGCTCAATAATTTCGATCCGAAAATCCGGGTCACTAAAGAAACCGAGTCTGCGGAAGGGACACTTCAGTTCTTGGACAGTCTCGCGCAAATGGACAACGGCAAGATAATAACGACGGTGCATCGTATGCGAATCAATACAGATGCTATTTTGAGATACATATCAGTGAATCCTAAATTGTATTTCATCTGTAACGAAATCACTGTTCTACAAGTTTGACTGTCTCTGCAGCGATGATGTCGATAAGAGACGAGCCCACGAAGAAGTCAGTCACCGACTTGCAAATAATGGTTACCCCAAGAGATTAATTAAGCGCCAATTAAACCGAGTTAAGCGTCCGCAACCGAAAACGGAAAATGTTTGGCGGACTATGGTATCTCTACCGTCAAAAGCGCCTCCGGAGCAATAAGTCGAATCTTGAATAACGCAGGTAATAGATTAACATATAAGAGAGGTAGAACGCTCCGCTCCGCATTAATACAGCTCAAAGATAAGACTCCATGATGTTATGCGAACAACTGCATCTACAAAATAAAGTACAAGGGTTGCACAGGTGTTTACATTGAGGAATGGTCTAGAGAACTTTGCACTAGCGTAAATGAGCGCCTTGAGTGCTTAAACACGAATCACTAGGTGATTCAGTGTTTGAACATCGTGGTTCGTTGTACGAACCATATGTAATAGTGGCATTCAAGTGTAGCATTGTTTACCACTTATTCACTGTTTGGAGGCTCACTAAACCTATTCCTAATGTTTCCACCTGATGACGGCAAACAGCCAGAAGCCGGTACTGGTGTGTAAGTGCAGGGGATGTGAACAACACAGTAGTTTGTCTTGATCTCGCCAGCCTATCTTAGAAAGCTTAGGACAGGTCAAGAAAATGCCGTTCAAACCTGAACACTGTTCGTACCGACACCCTTGGTCTGACGAAGCTTCGGTGTTCTGAAGCGAAACGTTACCAAAAATACGTGCGCTAACCGATATATTGCAAACTTTCTTTTCATGATTGAACTTAACTTTTGTTTCACGATTCTTTCCATCTCCTTATTTTCAATCTAAAACTAATTTGAACATCACAGTACTCGAAGCAGCCTTTCAAACCTTCAATCACATGATTTTAGATAAACCATAAGCGTAAAGCGTCGTTCTTCTAATTTCAGAAAAACCTGTATTTGCAATGCCGGAACGTCAATTGATCACATTGCGGCCACTTTCATGGACTCGGTTGAGGTGCTTCAAACACCCCGGGTACCCTTCGGTTCAAGCCACTTGGTATACTGACAGCGCGGACGGCTCAAAGCAGGTCGTAGCGGACGGGGACTATATGAAACAAGATGATAAAGGTTAGTTGCGCTTTCCTTAGTTTGCGTTCACTGTCTACTGTTCATGTTTACTTTTCGTAACCCATCAGCTGAACACGTGACATCTGACATCGAATTGGTTGGTTTTCTGAAACAGTACAAATTATTTCGACCCACATGCTTAATCATCACAATGTGAGATTTTCAATGTTTATGCCCACGGGACTAAGTTATAGAGTTTTGTGAAAATGGAAACCTCATCACGATGTCCTGCGGGTTACCATCATGCATTTCAAGTTTACAAAATACTGTGTTCTAGTAGCAGAAGGACTCCGAGATCTGAACATTATTAGAAAAAATGTGAAATTTCGGCGTATGACTAATATTTCAAACAACAATTCATATCCACACTAATTACTTCTAAAAATATACACAGGACAAAGATACCTTGATGCAAATGGAATAAAGGACCTTCGGGTGTGTAGACATTCTAGAAGGCTAACTAATATGCTTTGCTCGTGATGCGGAAGAAGCTTGACGTTTGAAGAAGTTGTCGGGCAAAGGTTAAAACATATAATCGAGGAACATGTTGATTATTCGAACGTCTGATATAAAGCATTGTTTTACATTTATTTCTAGATCGCTAGATTTCTAAACCTTCGAATGGAGTGACCTCGCGCATGAACTGATCCTGACACAATGTTTGAGTTATAGGAAGTCTTTTGAAAGAGACACGAGAAATATTACTGGTAGATAATACAATATATGAGATGATACACAAAAGAAGTTAAAGCACGAAATGAGAAATTAATAGAGTATCATGCCCGTTTGTTCTGGGTTTAGACTTTAAATGCAAGCGGGTTAGGATCACGCGGTTAGGTGGAAATACGTTTGTACCATATGGAACAAAGGTCAACCATCGTTTCGAAGCTGGGTTTGTGGGGGTGTATAGGTGAATGCCATGCTAATAACGCTCTTGTACAAGAGAATTTCAGTGAAAAATCCCGACACACTGTAATTCATTTATAGCCAAAGGCATTCCTGTGTGATACATTTAAACATTTCTTAATCGCGCTTTTAAACCTATTGAACGATATTCTACGTAGTAGTATGCTCAATGGTTTCTTTTAAACCTTCATTAGGCTTGAATGGTTCGACCTGCTTTGTCAATTATCATATCTTTCACTCCCAAATGAAATCCAGCATTTCTTTATCATTCCAGACATGTATTCACTGAAATCACTCCCATTTTATTCTTCAGCAATCCGGTTTCCTTTGAATATTTATTCTGTTGTTCTACTTTTAACCCTTTCTCGCTTAGCGTTATGCCCGAGGAAGGTTGCTGTTAGTTGCCGTGTTCCATTTACAACCATGATGTGATGATAAAAAGCGCTCTTAATTTAAACTTTCATGTTCCAAAAAAACCCCCATTTTATTTTTAAAATTATATGCAATTCGTTATTAAATTTCGGGTTCATGGTCATCTGTTTTTCGGTTAAAGAAAAGTGCTTTTCTGTGACATAAAATCGACGTTGTTCTGCTTTGAAAACAATCACGTTTTGTGTAATCTTGCGTAAACTTATCAAAAATGATCAATTTTACCAGCTTTCACATTTTCAAGTAATTCTCAATTATACCGAAACAATCCACGGTAAATTTTAGACTCTGTATCAGGTATCTCCTGCTTCGTGATGTTTGAGTCAGCCGTGCCTTAACTGCATCAGCATCCAAGAGTGTGTAATGCCAATTTAAAACCTGTTGATAGCTTCGTTTGCCTTGGTAGTTGTA
>JACCGJ010001821.1:13250-52310 GCA_013407085.1 Atriophallophorus winterbourni | reverse complement strand
TAACTGAGAAATGAAATCGAGGTGACGATGCTCTCGCGGGGAATGCCGATCTGACTGTGTTCGTAGAGAATAAATCATTGGCTCATGGTCGGTATATATCGTGAACATTCGACCCTCTAGGTTATAGCGATAATGTTTAACAGCGAAATAAATAGCTAATAGTTCTCGGCTAAATGTGCTGTAGCGAGTCTGAGTAGGCTGAAGCTTCTTGGAAAAAAGCGAGTGGTTTAATATTGCCATCAACTATCTGTTGAAGAACGGCGCCAACAGCGACCTGCGATGCATCGGTAGTTAATGAGGGACGCGTCGAGGGGTCTGTGTTGAGATGCTTTAAGGTTGTAGCCCTAATCAACCGTTCCTTGATAGCAGTGAACGCAGACGTGGCTTCAGTACTCAGAACAAGTGTCCTTGCATTTCCTTTCAAAAGATCTGTAAGCGGTTGGAGGGTTTGGGCGCACTGAGGGATAAAACGGCAGTAGTAATTCAAGGCGTAGAGTTTTAATAGACTGTGGTGGCGGGTAGTCAGCAATGGCTTGGGCTTTTGTATGGACGGGTTTAATAACATCAGCGTCGTTCGTGTGACCGAGAAATTCGACGGTATTTTTTTTTCAAAATTGATCGTAATGCCATATTCAACGAAACATTGTAAAACAGTGTGCATATGTTGAAAGTGTTCGTCGGTGGATGAGCATGCTATAACAACATCGTTGATATAAACATAAACAAAATCCAGGACTCTTAAAACTTCATACATGAAGCTTTGGAAAGACTATGCTGCGTTACGCAGACCAAATGGCACGCGTAAGAATTCGAATAAGCCAAATGGAGTAATAACTGCAGTTTTTGCAATATCTTCCGGGGCCACGAAGATTTGATGATATGCTCGAACAAGATCCAACTTTGAGAAAACACTTACCGCGTAGGTTCAACGCGAAATCGTGAATTTGGGGGATGAGATAGCGGTCCGGAACAGTAATATTATTTAGAGCGCGGTAATCACCGCAGGGTCTCCAATCACGGTTCTTTTTAGCAACCATATGTAGGGGAGAAGCCCACGAGCTGCTAGATGGACGTACGACGCCCATGTTGATCGTGAGTTAAAATTCGCTTTTAGCCTCCTTTAGTCTCTCTGGTGCCAGACGGCGGGCACGTGCAAAAACCGGGGACATTTGTCGCATACACAATCCAAGTGTATTGACGCTGGCTACATTCCCGTGGACGTTAAGTGACGTGGCATCGTCGCGTAACATTCTCTGTCGCACATCAACCGTAACGCTGAATTTGCTGAGAAAGTCGATACCAATAATCGGTTTTTGGGCGTCCGTAATCAAAAAGATAAATGGGAATAGCCTACGCAAACCAAAATTTAATGTCAGACACGTCTCACCATATGTCGCGATCTTTGTGTTGTTAGCCGCCTGCAGTGTAATGCCGGAGGGTGTCAGGTTGCGTTGTGCATGAGATCGGGGAATAAAGCTGACTTCTGCACCCGTATCGACGAGAAATTTCAACCGGATGGATGAATCGTGAACGAAAAGCAGGCGACTGTGGGAGCGGCCAGCATCAGCTGTTGCGATTTCTGGATGGCATGGAAGTTTACCGCAGGCTGTTTGAAAAGCCTTTGGGTGTTGACATCCAGGTCGAGACTTCTTTGCGCGAAAGCCAAATCGGTAGTGAAAATAGCAGAACGGCTTTTCGTTTTACGAACTCTGTCGACGTCGAGGACTACGACTGGAACTTCTATGGCGACTAAAGTTAATCGCAGCTTTAAATATTTATAGACGTTTGGTTATCGCGTTTATTTGTGAAAAATTAATAGTAGGAATACTCTCTGTTACGGCGTTCGCGGATCGTGGGGCCATGAACTCTTGTATTTTATCGGCAGTTTCAGACAGAGTGTCGAGTTTCAGCAAATTGCTAGACGCAGCGGAATAGTCTTAGTGTTCACTGATAAACACTTGAGCCAAAGGTGGCGTAAAATGTAATCGTCCATATTCGTCTGCCCGACTAAAGAGCGCATGTACCGTAGTAACTGGGTTGGGGTACCATCGCCTAGTTCAACGCCGGAGAGACGTTTCTGTAAACGCGCTTCGTCAGAAACGGATGTGCGTTTAGGAATGGCTGCCTCAAGTTGCGAATAGGGATCTTAGCCATGTGGTCCATAATATCGATAACTTCGGAGACAATTGAGGTAGGGAGATTGGCGGTGACATATGAAAACATCGTCTTTTGTCGTGAGACGCCTCTGCAGCGAAAAACGGCTTCTAGCTGAGCAAACCAAGTTCGAGGATTTGAAATATCGAACGACGGGCATGCCATGCTAATGGCGTTTTCCGATGGGTGACCAGCTAGTAAATCATTCGCAGACATCGTAAAATTCAGGCAGTTCAGAGCGAAAAATGTATATAGATATAAAGATGAAACGGGCTCAACAAATATGTAGCGGATGAATACGCAAAATAAGAACGCAGAAATTACAGAAAATAGCTGTAACTCACGAAATGTTCAGAGAATACAAATCCGTTACAAACTTCACAGTTTCACCCGGGAAACTGACTTTCTAGGTCGCTTAATTGCTTAGTGTTCGCGATGGCAAGACAGTTTTATCCATACACAGCTAATGGAGGGTGAGAGATACCTTAATTTACTACGTATGCAGAACTATAATGGGAATCGCAGGCGATGACTTTGCCCTGATCGCTTCTGATACGAGACTTTGCGCTGAAGACTCGTACTTCATTCATTCTCGAAATTGCCCTCATCTATACAAAATGTAATTGAATATTTTAACATTTTAATATTCCTAAAAGGGGTTCAAATAAAGTTCTGGCTGCTACAGGATTCCACGGAGATGTTCTTACTTTGACAAAGTTGTTGGAAAACCGTGTAAAAGTATGAAATCCATTGCTCAACATTTAGTCAGAATTATCTCTATGATCATGGAAAGGAAATCTCGACTAATGCGTTTGCTGGAATGCTTTCTGTCACACTGTATAATAAGCGGTTCTTTCCGTTCTATGTCAGAAATATTCTTGCGGGCTTGGATGGTGACGGTCGAGGTGTATTATACGGATATGATCCAGTGGGATCCATGGAAAAAGTTCAATATCAAGCAGCTGGCAGCTCTGGAGCCATTCTCCAATGCTTTTTGGATAACCAGGTATGAGCTTTATATATCCTTGAATTTCAGGTTGCCGGCAAAAATCTTACTACCGGACCTCTTAAACTAGACAAAGATTCAGCACTTAAAATCTCTCATGATGTTTTCATCAGCGCCGCAGAAAGAGACATTAACTGTGGTGATGCCGTCGTTATACAAATAATAACATCTAAAGGCATTGAAGAACACCGGTTCCCATTACGTCGTGACTGAAGTTGTGCTTTTGTTATTTTCCATCTTCAGCTCATGAAAGTGTTGTGAATAAATACTTTAAAAATTGTTTGCTCTCTTGAATTTCATAATGATGTTCATTATTAGAATAAGAGTTAAAAACATGCTGCTATTTAGGTGGCAGAACTCTGCAAAATGTAATCCGAGTTTGGCGTCGATTAGTGGGCTCGTACTTGCTGTTTTCTCATTCAACAACAGGCCGTCTAGTTGACGCACTTTGAAATTAATCGTCAATTGCATTTGATTACTGTATTGTGGCGGAAATATTATCAAATTAGGAGCTCATATATTACAGGAAATATACTTAACTCAAAAAATGTTAAGTGAATTCCACACACGCCATACGCGGGAACGAATGCACACAATATGCTGACACTTTTGTGAAACGCCTTTGCATAAAAATGAATTATTCGGTCCACCATTTTGAACGCCGCTGAAAATGGCTACTGTTGGTTGTTGATAAATATGGCACGGTCTAATGTATGAAAGCACATGACTGATCCAGGCAAAGTGCCGCACAGTCAGAGACTGCACGTGGGCGAAGATACTGTTAGGTTGCCCAGGCCAAGATAGATATGAGAATGAAACTGGTAGTGAGACCAGCATGTTTCCACATTCATTGAGACAAAGTTTGAATATGACAAAAGTTAATGTAAAATAGAAATTAACCTGGCAACAACGCAACCATACCGTACAGGGAATTTAAACTTTCGCTGTGTACTTGAAGTAAGTTGATTCAAAGCGTCAAACTGGATAAAATCCCGAAGCAACGATTGAAGCTGACGATCACGTAAATATATGAGCTAAACAGATCCTTTGGTGAATGGAGCACGAACTTCGCACAGGCTAATAATATCGGTATGATAACCGATCCTCTCCGACTCTCGTGAGCACATTACGACTCCTGATGGAAATCGCCTAATGTGATTATCAGGATATGGCCACAACGGATTGTATGGCATAATGTGCTGTAGCCCTGTATCATTTTATGCATTCGACGCACGCTTTACTAAATAAATCGCTAGGAGTATCGGCGCTAACTGGTTAAGTATCACGCAGCGTCAAATTAGGCAATAAAACCGTTGCAAGTGGCAGCTAAAATGTTCTAGAAAATACTCGGTCACACGAGAGCCTAGGCAATCCTTCTTAGTGATGAAAGTAGTCTGATTCAGCGGGAGTTTCAGACTTGTTTTTGTGACACATCAGCTAAGTGATTTCTTGTATGAGTTTGACCACATTGATAAAGGTATTTGCTATTTCCATTTGTTCGAACTTATTAAACCACCGCTTTTCTTTGTCTATTCACAAGCTCCTTTCAGGTTCATTCCTTACGCGTCTCTGCTCGTTATTGTGATCTGATCCAGACGATATTTGACGCAGCTGGCGAGAAATTTCAGTTTGGCCCTGTTAAAGTTATTGGGGCTGATTTTTTGATCCCACAGTTTGATATTGCAAGGTGCTGTTATGTTCCACCTTTGATCAGCAGCTGTACAGCAGGCCCAGAGAATTTATTGGCCGCTATCCGGTTATCATTAGTAGGATAATACCGGTGAACTTTAGCGCAAACCTAAAAGAGCTTCATCGCAAGCGATCTCTCCATCTATCACTGATAGCAATGTTGTCTATTTAGACCGAAGGTTGATTTCCATCAGGTGAGCACCAGGTTCCAGATTAAATTTTATGTCGAAAGTACTTACTGCTGCTTTATATCCGAGAATGTTCGTTCATCGTTATTTTAGCATAGACCTTATAATTGTGACTCAGATCCATATAAGCGGACCGGTCAAGCATTCACCACTCCCGCTTACACAAAATATTACAGCATTTTACAAGTCACAATAGTGCACATGGATTGTCGTATCTGTCTAGGCCTGGGCAACCTGACAGTATCTCAGCCCACGTGCAGTCTCTGACTGTGCGGCACTTTGCCTGGATCAGGCTTGTGATTTCATACATCATTGTCATAAAAAGCGTTCTTCTGGTGATCCAAGTTGGTCTTATTAAGGTATCAATTGCTACAATAAACAAACGTCTTTCGCCAGATTTTGATTTGTGTTCAATATTAGTGGCTAGAATAAACTGCGCATATCCTGTTATTACGTTGGATCCAATAGATCAGCGAGGATTCTGTGCGTGAATTCTGCACTATACTACTTGGTGTGTCCTTGCTACCACCTATGGAAACACCAGAGCGGCGCAATATTTACTTAGCGTATTCATGTTAGACAAGTAAACTATAGTAAGAGCCATACTGCGACTCAAATGGTTTGGGGTAGTTAGTTCTGTAATAAGCGCATTCCTGATAGACAACTAAGCTATAGTAAGAGACAGTATGGCGTGTTGGTCTACCTGCCTGGTGGTTCTCATTTTTAGGGCGCCGGTGTGAGTAGAAGTGCGATGTTTCAAACGGATCTATAAGTTCGTGAATAAAAGGTGTTCCAACATGTTCAGTACTGGTATTTCAATGACCCGGATTGAATACGGAGGAGCAAATTTAAGAAATACTGTGGTATGTGTGTATGAAAGCACAAGCCTGGTCCAGGTAAAGTACAGCACAGTCAGGGACTGTACATGTAATGAGATACTGTCAGGTTGCCCAGGTCTAGACAGATATGAGATAGAAAATAGAATAGTAGCTTATTCTCACTTATTCACGCTGCTGTCTGCAACAGGTAAGGCGACCGTGTTTATCGTGCGCGACATCTGATGCACTATGAAGTTGGGTTTTGTAGTTACGCAATTTTTGTGTGCTACCGTGCCTAGACAGCAACGGAACACCGCCTGATGTGAGGCTCGAGTGCGCGACCACGGGATTAGGAGTCTCGTAATTCCATCAATGGAGACTGCGGCAAATAAGGTCCGAAAGTTTATGCTAGGGAAATCCGATGGCTAGCAAGGAAAATCTAGACCAATTATTCTGTGGCCTAGCTGCAAATGAAGTAGCTTCAGCTCGATTGTATACTTAACCAAACTGTATTACTTACGAAAGCACAAGAATGGAGCAAGACAAAATGCCAAACATTGAGATTGCACTATACTGAGATACTTTAAGGTTATCCGAGCTTAGGCGAATAGAAATTATGATGGTAGTGAAATACGAGCGAGTTTCCGCATGCATCTTATTACTAGCGCGAAATCATGTCAGTGCTGCGTTACCTGCACAGTACTGAATTATTGTACAATAGTATACCCGTGCCCGCATCATTAGTGGGTACTATTTTTGTTTTAAACTTCAAATAATGCTCTTGCATTCGTTCTTAATTTATTTGTTATATAATCAGATAATTCTATTATGCAAAAGCAATAAATTCAATTCGCTTATTATTACCAAGTTTGGAGATAAAGAATCAGAATTCGAAAAAAGTTAATTTGGGCTGTCTGACTTTATTCATTACAGAATACAATAGGCTGCTTGCTAGTATAATGACGACGAAGTTTCTCTCGGGGAGATCTTGTAGTTGACTAATTTATTTTATGATTAATTGTATTCTGGTTGAAGTCGTGAAAAAGATTAGTTTTTTCTGTCATCACTGCGAATCCGCAATGCAACTTAAATCTTATTTCCTCAGCTCAGTACGCCCGTCGTTTTTTTTACAAATAAGTATACATTTTATTCTTTCCAAATAATTTTACTTAAAACTACACAGCGCTGGGTGTGATATTTGCCAATAATATTAATGAATCTGTTGTAAAATCACAATCATATTAAATAGCATCGGATAATGTCACAATCATAGATTGCACATCGACTGAGATGCGTTAGGTTACTCAGTCCGAAAAAGATAAGAAAGCAAAATGGCAGCGAGACTGTTCAGTGTGGTTCCGCGTACAGCTTTGTGCTTGTGGCAAATCAATCTAACGCGGTGCTAGCTGCGCAGTCCCAAAGTAACGCATGACTACTCATCCCTGCATCAAACAGTCGAGAGGATCCTTCAGTTCTCAGTAGGAATGCACGAAAAGATTCATTTGAGTAAATGAATACACGATCCTTTTGCAAACCGCGATGGCTCATGTTATATATTTTCATCATCATCAGCTCGTTGCCACCAAACATCATTTAAACGCGACACGGTACTGCACAACTCGATATCTGTGCACCTTGGGTTGGTTCTCCAAAGAACAAACAGGACACTTAGTAAAATAAGCCTATAATCTATCGATTCTATTGCAAAAGCGCTTTATTTAATAGCTTTTCACAGACAGCTCACTTGGGTACATAAACTGAGGTTCTGTGATTTAAGGAAAATGCCTCTGTTGTTTAAAGCGACAGATGTTCAGGCTCTGATAAATTTGTGAATGTGTAGTCTGAACGCACTTCAGAAACAAATTGCCATAACATTTACGCTGCTCATTTGCACACATTTTCATCACCCGACAGCACTGCCATTTTAGATTAGCTATCGTATATGGTTCCATGTTTCTAAATCCTTAGGTAACTTTTGTGCGGGTGGATCGTTATTCTGTCGCGTTCCTATTTTCGAACGGCATAGACGGTACGTTGAGGCATTGTGTAAATCATCGTCTGCAAGCCGGCGAAGAGCCGATGCTGCTCTCGGCTGCTAATCGTATATCACGCCGTCGGCGTTCAACTGACGCTGATCGACCGAGTTCTGTCTATCGCTGTGAGTGCTGCGTGAGGGATCGTTCCAACCGAACCGGACTGTTTAATCATTTGAAAAGCTGTGGAGCAGGATAACTTCATGTGCCTATGATGTACCTCCATGGTCGACATCGACCGAAAACGGTACTCAATTTCAAGGCATATACATCTTCCTTCACAGTTCAAATGCAGATATTCACCTGACCGCCTATTCTTCGATGCCAAGTACGAGCTGGTTTACGGTCGAGGATAAGTTTCGGGAGGTATCTTGCGGCGGACGTGGCCAAACCACTGAAGACTTCGTCATTAGCAGTGAACGTAAAGCGGAGGTATTCCTTTGCACCGCATCCGAACGGCAACGTTAAATACCCAGTCAGTATATCTGACACCCGTGATTATGCCAAAGCACAAGCGACAGAACACCAACCGTTGATAGTATATCTTGTAATTTCAAGGGATCGCTGCTTCATAAACAGGATTTTGGTTTTAAGACCGATTCCAAAGGGTTCCTTTCAACTGTAAAAACGCACGATCAACCCTTGATGGACCCTTAGGTAACATTCTGGAACGGAGGTACTGGAAACATCCAAAAACAAAGAAAAATAAAGTTTTGAGGTTTCACTGCACTATCGCGCTGTAGGTTACTAAATGCAATATAGCTCTGTTATTAGTTTAGCAGCTAACTTGAAAATTTTCCATACCACGTGTTCTATTATTATCCAAGGGCCACTAAATTTGACGTGAAGAATTTTTATTGATTGCTCACAGAATGAATCAAAAAATCAACATCCGATCTCTTTTTCACCTATCTACGAGGATTATCGCAGTGAACGAATCTGTCTTCTTGTCGCACTTTAAAACAAATAATAAAATAGTGCTACTTTTTATCGGAAAATGACTGTACATTAATTTGTTTTGGCAACCTGATAAGATAATTGAAAATATCCTGTTCTGAAATTTCTACGTTTTTCGTCTCAATGTAATATTTGAACATTCGCTTCTTGACTCGAAATGTTGTGAAGATGCCGTCTGATTTGTTGGTGACTTCATATATGCTGGATGGTTTGACGAGCTGGATAGCACCAGTGCTCAAGAAACCGAACGGCCCGTAGGTTTCCAATTCGAGAACATTTTCGTTCCGAAGATTTGTCGAAGACAATCGGGATAACAAGTTGGCTCGTTGACTTAGCACGGAAATTCGCTTGATATAGCGCATGGGAAACACAAATCCGAGAAATATTGTGTACAAGCCTGTTGGAAAAAGTAACAAATGTGTCTGGCATTAGCTGCACATAAACTGGTGTGCGAATGGCAAACTTAGTGTAGCGCACTGCTGCTGATGGCCAATTAAATAAAAATGAAATTGTTGAACAAGTTTTTGTGAAGAATGATCGCCGTACCGTTCGAAAGATCAATAAGCTTGACAAGAACCATTGGTATACTTCATGACGTTTTGACAATGGGATCCATTGATATACTAACCAAGAGACCATTCAAAAATCTACTAACAGGAAGCGTATTTGTTAGTAGTTACGTTATTGCTTACTTACTGTAAAATTTCTGCTGATAATGAAAATGTCCATCTACGTAAATGTTGGAGACATGAAAACTTGAAACAAATGACTTAAACAGTCGAAACATTGACAAAAATGTTTAAATTTAACTTGCAACGAGCTACTATCGGTAGTTCATCTGAAGTAGTTGAATCCATTCGATATCAAGCGTCAATATTACCAGGTTCCAAAAAGCAGATCAGTCAAACGCGACAAATTCACGGGCAAAATTTCATGTCATTGCAGGTGATAATCGGTACAGCGCCAAATTGATTCACCTGAGCTGCCTTCTGAAGCGCACTGAATGTTCACTAGTTCACGTATATTTTGTTATATCCATCTAGGTATATGATATGGTATGAAAGCACAAGCCTGATCCAGGCAAAGTGCCGCACAGCCAGAGACTGCATGTGGGCTAAGATACTGTCAGGTTGCCCAGGCCTAGACAGATATGACGGGGGATAGAAATAGTAGTTAGAATGCAGTGTGTTTCAGCATACAGCCCACTACCGTTGGCCAATCAATTTAGCACGATGCTAGCCGCACAGCACATAAATGCTGCACGATTGCACATCCATCTAGGCCTGGGCAACCTGACAGTATTTTAGCGCACGTGCAATCTATTACTTTGCGGCATTTTGCCTGGACCAGGTTCGTGATTTTATAATACTACATTTGGTGTTTAATCAACCTTAAAAGTAAGCACTGTGTATGAGGGAAATAGAGAGCAGTTCCTGACCACATGCGAAATGAAAATACTTGCATCGAGAGTCAAGCAAACACACCTAAAAATGCTGTAAGACAGGGTATATAATTTACGGCATCATCTTCAAACGTGTCCAACTCGCCAAGTTTGGGAAACTTTTCTTTCATATACTCCATAAACTGGTTGCTGTAGCTGTTACTTTCTAACGCGCGTTTTTCGGTCATACTCGACAGCAACGAAGGGTTTTTGTACGCAGCAAACCAAGAAAAACCCAGCCAGGCTGCACCAGTTCCAATGCAAAATAATCCAAATCCACGGTACAATTTAGTGCGATCTGGACCTCGGTAAATGTCTGTGATGTAAGTCACCAATTTAGAAGCCATCAGAGATCTGTTGAAAAAAACAGTATGCATACTTAGGGCTTACATTCAGTACGTTATCGAAAATAAGAAAATCGGTTGGTAGTTTCTCAAGTAATAAGCAAGTGCGCCCAGATTCCCTGTAAATGTTACAACTCAGCCGCATTAAAAAAAACGCTTTAATTTTTCCATCATCAAGTGGTCTGTTTACAAGAAATGCATGCGAAATGAATCGCATCGTTAAGACATAACTTTGTTACCTAAAGCAGTAGCAAGTACAAACAATGTGCGACTTTGTTATACTGGCTTTTAAAGGATTGGATACAAAGCAGAATAGTTTTATTCAAAGATTGTAGCTTACTTGAATTTGTTCTCCGAGCTTGTTGAGTTTGCATCGGACGTTTCGTTGCCAGACTAGGCAACATCTGCAGCGATTGTTGGCAATTTGACTCAATGATGTCACACAAGGAACTAATGATCATTGCGGTTCCAAAGGTTGTCATAGTCGGAGGTGGCAGTGAGGATAAGCTCCCACTGTTTATAAAATGCTCCCATATGTCACGCGTCTCAAATAGCCTCTGACAACCAAGTCCAGTTTCTGGCATGCACGAGTGGCTCCCCGTGCCCGGCGGAACTGCTTCTACCAACAGGAGAAGGCGAGTGACTGGCGCCTGAAAACCAGTTTGCTTCGTGCAGATGGAGCTCGTTAGCCTGGGAGGGCATTTCATTTAAGGGAAGGAAAACCCTGATTTTCAACCTCCGCTGCCTTGCGGGATACCCGATCGGGACAAAACCCTGAGGAAAAACCTGGAACAGAGTCTGGTAGACCACCTCTTTCTGGCAACTCCCTGCTGCCATCGATGGTGAGCTGCATGCTGAAACAGGCTGGGGTCTCACTACCATTTCTATGTTCTTTCTCATATCTGTCTAGGCCTGGGCAACCTGAGAGTAACTTAGTATCCTATCCCACGTGCAGTCTCTGACTATACGGCACTTTGCCTGGATCAGGCTTGTGCTTTCATACATACCTACACAATGTAAACGGTTTTCAAGTCCCCAGTAACCCACTCTTTGTCTCACACCCTACTATAAATTTAACCTTAACATTGCTTCGGGGGACTCCCGAGCCGGACTCAGCGTATGCTGTCGGAGATACGCGCCGTAGATCGGGAAAAGCTTTTGAATATTTCCTGCGAGAACCCACAAACTATCATTACACAATGAAAGGCTGAAATTATTTCCGATAAAAATAGCGAGGAACATTTTGTCGTAGACCACAATACAACATTACTGCAGAACTCAGGAAAATGGACAAATATGTAATTTAGAACATCACAAAAAACTGGAAAAAGCAATAATGTACAGTCGTGGTGGTCAATCATTGACAGCATCCAGATCTTCATAACTGCTGGAGGTCACTGGTTGTTCAACTTGAGAAACCGTTGGAGGAACCGCGTTGTATGAAGTTCTGGGTCCTGAAAAAATAAAATACAATTCATAACATCCAAATAGATGACGTCCTGTTATACATCCCGGTCGCATAGCTACTCCGGAAATGTTTAATAGCTTCTTCACCTTATTTATCATCACTCGGCACGACATGTGCAGATAACTCCATGCTATATTGATTTGTCAAACTTAATGAGCTTCATGTGAAAACAATGTCTAGGCCTGAACAACCCGACATATCCTAGCCCGCATGCAGTCTGTGAAAGTGCGGCACTTTTTCGGGATCAGGCTTGTGATTTCATACACACCTCGCTCAAATAATCAAATGTCGATTATTTCCAACATGGCCTTCCATTTTGTTTTTCATGAGAAAAAACGCCATTTGACGCAGAACTGCTGGAATGATGTTGATTCTCCGAATCTTACGTGATTCAGAACGCTTGAAAATTGATTTGTCGAATGAGGTGCATGCGAATAGAGACCGTCAAGATTTTGACTTTGGGTTCAACAAAAAAACGCAGGTTTACCTGCCATATCGGTGCTTAAAAGCGATGGGTAACGGGAAAGTTCTCTGATTAGGCTAGTGATTTAAGAATTATACATGGAAATGAGATTCGCAACCAGTGAGACCACACTGCGTAGAATGAAAGATAAAATAAATAGGTATATTGCTCAAACGTCGTCATTACTATCCGAGACAGCATTAGATTGGTCAAAAGTATCGAATACGAAACTGTCATACAACGATGATACAATAGAAATCTACATAGATGGGAGGTGGCGGGATTTATAAAAATACTAAATGATGTGCCTACACATGGAATAAAATATGCGTTCAATCAAATTTCGTGAACGGATAGAGCGACACCAGAAAGATAGCCTCAGTGTGGCTTTCGCTGCCGTGCAGCACAACAATCTTTCAGTTGCACTCCATTTGAAAAAATACAAGATTAAACAGGCTTGCAGGAAAACCACAACTGAACAGGGTTTTGTAAAAGTATCCTCAGGTGGAACCCACAATCGCGATAACGGATAGCGCAAGCCCCAGTCCGGAAGGCGGACATCCCTGACTTTGTAAAAGTTACTAGTTGAGGTATTTAGGTGAATATGCCATGTGACGGAATGGCCATCCCAAGTTGTAGGCCAACGGGAATGCCGTATCGCATAAAAAATCAGTTTCGGAAGTCAATCATCCAGCATCCGTAAAATATGATCCACCAACGTAAACTTTGCATGTTGATCTTCTTTTTTATATCAATATTACTAATGAAAACCTTGACATGCGAACTGTGAAACTTGCTATGCTCCATAATTCCATAATGGCATCGATTAAAACATTAAATAGAAAAGCAAAAACTGTGCACACGACATTTGTGTTGAGGAATTTCGACGAAAAGTTGCAGCAAACGCAGTACGTGAACACGCGGTTATAAAACACTCCTTTGCCTAACGAATTGAACAAGACATTTCAGACTGCTGAGTTGCTTTGAAGTCTCACGAATGGCTTTTGTTGGCGGATGATAAGTATGGCGCGGTTCTAGCTTGTCGTAGAGTGAAAATATGGTGGATACACTACATGGAGACGAAAGACAGCTTGCTGCTCACTGATGTACGATTGCCTATGCAATTTTAGCTTTCGAAGGTATTTCGATGCAAGCAATCTCACAACGATGAGGATGAGACTTAGTGATTAGAAGAAATCAGTTCATCTTTTTTCCTAAACTCCGAGGAATAGATTTCGACATCCATATCTCACAGAGACGGTCGCCCAATATACTAATCAGGATTTGACCATAAAGAGAACGGGTTCTTTATCGATGCCAAAGTTCTTGCATCGTTTCTTAAATTTGATAATGCCTTTAAAATGCGAAAACATGTTTGTTTTAATAGCAACGCGGCACCAACAGCTATGAGAGTAGATGATTTCGAATGTGTTGACAAAATGCTTCCTGTTGGTGAAATAGTGAATTTCCAACGAGAAGCAGCGTTGCGATATTGTGAAGAAGATACGTTTTGTTGATAAATAGACTACAAGAGTCAGATTTTTTAAATCCAAGCTCATGCAAATTAAAGAAACCAGTCGATGTAACCTGACAATACATCCGTTCCGACACCAAAAATAGCTCAGAAGAAAATGGCTTAAGCGTGTACATGAATTTTCAGTAATTAAATTAATTTCTCTACAAAATTAAGAAAAAGTGAAATGTATGAAACCACACAAGCTTGATCCAAGCAAAGTGATGCACAATAAATACTGTACGTGGGCAAAAATACTGCCAGGCTACCCTGGCCTGGACAGACATGCGAATGAAATTAGAAAATGAAGTTAGAAAAATGGCGAGGAGCTTCCAACATCAGTTATCAAATTGGCCGGCACATCTTCAACTCTGTCGTTGTCAAGCGGAGTGACGAGAAAGGCTTGTTATGATGCATGGTAGTGAAAGCCGCCGGGAAGCTGACAAGCTGATGTCGCTCTACTTGTTTGAATGCATGTTCCATTCGAGGTGTAGGCACCGCAGCCCAGTTTGTTTGTGCTTACTCTTCAAAAGAATCCGCAGCTATTTAAGTCTCACCCTTAACCATTTTTTAGGATTTTACTTTTTCACGGTTGTGTGGTAGTTAAGCATTCGGTACATACTACCGGTGTAATGCTGTCTGCGATGATGATAATGACTGAAATAGCCATTGATTGGTTAACCATCTATATAGCCAGGTAAGGAACAAAAGAGTTACTGAATTTATTAGTTCGTGAATAAGGAATAAAATTTTGGCCTCGGGTGGAGGAAAAAAGATTAACCGGGAACAACGGTCTTGTTCGATGGATGTGCACTATCAGAAGAAATGTTTTTTATCAATCTGTTGCATTCTCATAAGTGCAAACGATGCAAGGATGTGCAATCGTGCAGTACTTTGCGCTGTGCGACTAACACCGTGCTAAATTGATTGGCCAACGGTAATGAGCTGCATGCTGAAAAGCTGGAGTCTCACTACCATTTTCTGTTCTTTTTTCCTTTCTCATATCTGTCTAGGCCTGGGTAACATGACAGTGTCTTAGTCCACATGCAGTCTCTGACTTTGCGGCACTTTGCCTGGATCAGGCTTGTGCTTTCATACCATACCATATTCACGGAAGTGACACTAGTTTCTTGGAACAAATCTAAGGAAACACAACTCAATCTTGAGATAACTTTTATACCCCTTTCGATTATCAGAAAATCCTTATACAGAAGGCAGGGAAAAATTACGGGGATGCGTAGAGTATTTGTGGAACGATGCAAGAAAAACGAAAAAGTTAAATTGCATTAAGTGGGATGGAGAGAGAACGGAGACGAGGAGCATAGAATGACAACCGTCGAACTCTCAAAAATAGTGTGGACACATAAATGGTCCAGCTAAGACTGCAGGCATTGTAACACGAAGATAGTTGAAGGCACTGCATCTTTCAAACACCGAACCATTAAATGAAACACAAGGAAAGTTTTGATGCACAACTAAACATGGCTGTCGGGTCATGTTGAAAAATACAATTTCGTTGCATACCACAGTTCGTAGGCAATATAGATTGGTGCACGTTGAACCATTTACTGCTGTTTTCGTCACCATTAATTAATTCTTGCTTCCTTCGCTACTGTCGAACAATTGTTCATTGCTTATGAATGACACAGACAAAAACCGTACAATGTTGACTGTCACTGATGAACGTTGTGAATGTGGAAGTGATGATGCGCGGCAATGAGAGCCACAAGCAAGCTGGTATGCTGATGTCGCTGTGCTAGCCTACAGAATTTGATTGAATGCATGTTCGATTTGAGGTTTAGGCACCTCATCCCTTTGTGTATGTGTCTAATTTTCTACGCCTTAAGAGGACTTTTAGGTCACACATTTCCCCCATCTTTTTAGAAGTCAAGGTTGTGTAGCGGTTAAGTACTCGGTACGTGCAACCGGTGTAACGCTGTTCAGCATGGTGATGATGATGATTAGCTTAAGCTGTTAAAGAACTTGAAATTTTAGAGACAATAACAAGGACCTGCTAGAAATTTCTTACCATAAAGCGGCTTACGCATATATGGTCGACCGTGCCGCTGATCGCGCCTTTGATATATTCCAGTAGATCTTCGTGCGTAAGATACACGCAATAGACGATTGTTAAACATTTGATGATCGAGCTGCAATAACATGTGACTGAACAACGTACTTCCAAAGCCTTCTTTGCCATTGTGTCTGTCGCTACAGTAACGTAAGCGTGGCTGTAATCAGTAGCAGGAACGATTTATTAGGACACCGAGAATTGCACAAATGAATTTGACAACGGAAGCGTGGGAAAACGTAAAAAAACACTAGGAAATCTAATGGTGTTTATTTAGTGTCACGTGTGTGGCTAAATACCTAGGCATAGACAACTAATCACGCAGTATTTGGGGTACAAGTGCGATGTAGATTATTGCTCCCACGTTGTTTAACATGGCTTTCGTTGAATCCATAATTTACAATGATACATAACAAGAGAACGGATTGCTAAAGAGTAACACAAACGGTTTTCCTAAATGGTTTGATGACGACAATAAAGTCCAATCAGGTGAGATATCTGACAGGATTTCAGGCGGGTTGTAATTTTGTCCGATTAGTCTGGTTTCCATGACGTTTCAAAATGGAATAGGAAAACGCAAGTTTGGTCTCAAACACCGATGAACATTTTGAAAAACTAAATCCGATCCAATATGCAGGATTACATAATTTTAGTTAGAAACTCAAAAAGTGGAGGTCGGAACAATAGTGTCCTCGGTTTCAGTACAGTTATAAATTTGCAAAACAATTAGCACAAGCGCATAGCCTACAAGGTGAGAATAACCACGGAAGAAATTCACGTACTTCTGATTATCTCCAATCCTAACGCGTACGATATCACAAATTGATCCGACGGTCTCGTGGATGAAATCGGCTGTAATTCTATGGTAACCAATGTAAAGTGTGGTTTCCGCTGATTTTCCATCGTTAAATGAATGAATATCGTTATTGTCCGTATTTTCGGCCGAGATTTTATGGGAACCAAGCCTGTTTGGATGACAAAAGTCATCCTCGGCACCGCCATCTTCTGAAAGAGCAATTAGTTGTTGCTTCCGCTTCGAAGCAGCGAATTCCGCGTCTGAAGTAAATTTGTTAGAATCAGATGGTGGATTAGTAACAGCAAAATTGGGAGAAGGATTTATTTTAACAGCTTCCTTCGATTCGACTATGCGGAATTCCATTTGAGGCAAAACATCTGCCCCACGCTGGAAATTGATAAAGGGCGCTGGCTTTTCTTTTACTATAGGCTTCGGAGGTTGAAAACGAAAATCAGCTGAAACTCACAAATCGTTCAGTAGAATCATCTTCCTCAAGTTCCTAGATTATATAAAAAATAAAAATAAAAAACCTTGATTTTTCGCTTGAATGTGTGTCGTTCCTTTTTATCTTCAATTTGAATCGCACCAGAACGGAGCAATTCCATGGCTTCTTCTTTGGCTTTTTCACCGGCTTTTACCGCGACTGAGGAAATTAAACATGGTATAAAACTAGAAAACGAACCACGCGATTTATCCTCTTTGCGAATTTGGGCGAGTTCAGCTAAAGTTCGCTTCTAATTATCAGTGCCAAAGTAAAAATATCATGCATACCATTTTTCGGAGTAGAGATAACTCCAGCTTAAGAGCTTTTTCTGATTCTGTATATTCATGAGGCATTTCGATGAGAACTAATATTCTCAGTCAACAAAAAATAATTACAGTGAGACAGTTCATCAGAATCGATAGTTCTAAACAGAAATATCATTCATACAATATACAATCTCACTTTTTAGAATCATGCCACGGTTCGTCGGACATCAGGATTGCACTCAATTGAGCAAGGCTAAAATAAATGTTAGTTTTAGAAATATATATATAGTGGAAAGCATTACAGCTTTACAAAAAACCCAGTGCTTATCTGGTATGCAAAATTGGCACGATAAATTGGCGAAGGGTGGGATTTAAAGACCAAAGAACCAGCAGATGATTAAGCATATACTTCTTGGGATGAGGTGTTCACACTTAAACAAGTGTTGTAAGTAGAACTACATCAACATGAGTTTCATTTCGACTTTCCCAGACGAGCATTAAAACAAGATTTCCTCGCAATTCCACTTGGTAGCGTAAAGAATAATCAAACGCTCAAAGAAGGCTGCAATAAGACCGTCACTAGAAACGATTCAGAAATAGATCTCTCAGAAAAGGAGCTTAATAGCGCTGGCCCCAACCATGGAGGTGTCATCCCAACTAAACAGCATTCTCAGTTAAGAGTGCAATCAACCTTGTGTTAGGAAAACGATGACTTTCCTATTGGCAATTTATCAATTAACCAGCGAAGTCTACATGTGTTAGTTTGTTTTTTATATCTGTGTCACTACCAAGGAATCTATTACGGATCATTGATGGCGCCAACTAACTCAAGTGATGATGGCCAAGCCTTTGAGTTTCAGAGACAAACTTTGACGCTATAGACCCGTTACAAAATTCTACTACTGTTAACAAATGCGAGTTGGAATCTCTATATGCAGACAGATGTTACTGGTAGCACAATTACAAGTAGGCTTAGCATTCTATTTGCCGAATCTTCATCCTGCACAAGTACTTCGCACTTGAGATTCAATAAAAAATGAGGAAATTGGAAAGCCTTGTTTGACATCACAAACTGTTGGAAAGATGGCAGATAGGCTATTGTACAGTGCATGAAAATTGTTCACTTACTTTTACGAGAAACATTTGTACAATCAGGTACTGAACATTGCGCGATTATTGTGCTGTGCTAACACTACAGCTTCCAGACGAAAGTCTTCTAAAGTGTCTGCAGTTTCCGTTGCAGACGCAGCTTACGCACAGTAGATCTGACGATCATTACGGGTGGATCGTGTAACAGCATTCCTAAGGACGCGGTAATCAGAAGATCCAATTATTCGAGTATTTCGTGCTGGGGCAGAAAGCGTAATGGCGTTCGGATATATTAAGTCTCGTTGGTGGCAAGGAAAGGCGCGTAGGTTTTTCAATGCCGTAGTCTGAGTAGCGACCTTCGGTCTCGAACATTGTTGCTCAACGAGGGCACCAAAACTAACCAACTGCTTAACAATATCAGCTGCAGTTATTTCGTTGCTCCGGGGTTCTCAAATCAGCCAAGTTTGACCGCCTTCCAGGGGTTTTTTGTTGGCAGTTTAGAAGACGAAGTCGGAGCTGTGCGAAAACGACAGTGTGATGAGTGTCTGCTGTTTCCTGTTTAGCTTAAACAATAGGACGTACAGTCTAGGACTGAAAACATCCCGTGAGAGCAAATTAGGATTTAATCGATCAGATTCGCCGTTCTGCCATCATTCGAGTACCACGTTATCTAGCGTTTCCTAGAGCGCTGGAATTTTGTGGTGCAAACATAAGTGGCTATAAACCACAAACTTAAGTAAGCGATAACCGTAATTGAAACACTGCCAAA
Organism: Atriophallophorus winterbourni; assembly: GCA_013407085.1. Lineage (NCBI taxonomy): Eukaryota > Metazoa > Platyhelminthes > Trematoda > Plagiorchiida > Microphallidae > Atriophallophorus > Atriophallophorus winterbourni. Next base: position 32,761 of record JACCGJ010001821.1, on the reverse strand, counting down.
TCTGCGTAAAATCCAGGTTGCGACAGCAGCAGTTGATCAACTGCATGCATATTAATCGTCATCGAGGGGGAACCACATATCCGAGAGCAGCAAGCTGGCTTCCGGCCTGACAGGCTCTATCGACCACATATTTAATCTTCGACGGATCTTATAACTGCGGCACACTTATCGACAGCCGACAATAGCCAATTTTTAGACTTCAAAGGAGCATTTGATTCTGTCGATCGGTATGTCCTGTTTAACACCTTGCTGTGCAAAGGCGTTCCGCAAAAGAATGTCAACATACTACGTGCACTTTATACTCATGCTGGAGCAACGCCACACTTTTCGTAAACCAACTATCGTGGTATTCCTTGACATCCGAGCGGCATTCGATTCAATCGATCGTGAAAGTCTTTGGAACTGTCTACTGAGACATGGAGTGCCCGAGAAGTATGTTTGGATCTTGAAAGCATTATATTGCCAAACTTCGGGCAGGGTTCGAGCGTACGGACAATTGTCGTCCTCGTTCAATATCTCCAGCGGGGTGCGGCAGGGCTGCCCTATCTCGCCGTTCCTTTTTAACTTCGCGATCGACGATGTCCTGAGAAAAGCTTTAGCTGGCCTGGTGGGCACAGGTGTTGAACTTCTGCCGGGTGAGCGAGCGACCGATCTAGAGTATGCCGATGACATCGCACTTCTGGGAGATGACCCTCATATAATGCAACAAGCCCTGGACCGCCTGGCACTTGAAGCTTCAAGGTATGGCATGTGCTTTGCGCCTAACAAGTGTAAAACACTTACCCAGGATTGGAGCGGCTCTCTTCCAAACCTAACTGTGTGCGATGTCAATCTTGAATTGGTCGACAGCTTTGTTTACCTTGGCAGTTGTATCTCCGCTGGCGGTTGTGTCGAGGACGAGATCTCACATCGTGTTCGCAAAGCGGGTGCAGCGTTTGCTAACCTTCGCCACCTGTGGCGTCGACGCGATGTTTCACTCCATACTAAAGGCCGAGTGTACAACGCAGTGGTGCGTGCTACACTCCTTTATGGCTGCGAAACCTGGTCTATCCGAGCGGAAGATGTCCGTCGGCTTTCTGTTTTTGATACCCGTTGCCTGCGTAGAATTGCTCGCATTCGGTGGCAGCATCGTGTTACAAATATAGATGTCTGCAAGCGGGTGTTAGGACCAGGTGGCCACGGACTGAGAGAAATGCTGATGCTTGCTCGCTTGCGATGGTTGGGACATGTATTAAGAATGCCTACTCACCGTTTACCGTACCGCGCCTTATTCGCAGAGCCTGACAGAAGCTGGGAGAAAAGATCGGGTGGCCAGTCCATGACGTGGCGCGTTGGGATGAAGAAACTCACCGTAGCGCTAGGCTCAGTTGGGCGTATTCGTTTGCCTGGGTGGGGTCCAAAAGCTCCACCTAATAGTTGGCTGGAAACCTTACGCGATATGGCTACAAACCGAAGTCAGTGGCGCCAGTGTATTTTATTATGTGTGTCATAATTTTTTTATTCGGTATTATTTTACATAAAAAAACAAAACAAAAAAACCCAAAAAATCGCATGCAGTGAAACTACAAAAACAAGCTGCTTTTTTGTGCATTTGCTTTTGCGTATTCCGCTTGCCTGCTTTTCCTGCTTCATATTGCTTGGCACTTTGTCTGGCTCCAGACTTGTGCTTCATGATGATGATGATGATGCTCATGCATCCGGATGCGTTAGGGTTTACAACGAACTCTCACCCAAATTCCGCAACACAAGAGGCGTCCGGCAAGGATGTCCGATTTCTCCACTTTTTTCAATTTTGTAACTGATGCCAACATGGAATTATACAGCGAAGGAGCCCCAGCTTCGGAGTTCACGTAATGCCAGGCGGCAAGCTTCTCGACTTGGACTATGCTGATGATATAGTTCTGCGCTTCGACTCGTATACAGATGCACAGGCGATACTGAACAAGCTAGCTAGTATTGTGCCCGCTTTTGGAATGCGTTTTGCACCCTCCAAGTGCAGTGTCCGGCTACAGGACATCGACTTATCAAACAGCACTTTATTACTTGACAATCAAGCGCTTGAAATTGTAGATGGTTTTACGAATCTCGGTAGTTGTATAAAAAATTCTGCATCGTTTTATGACGAGGTCTTAGCACGCATTTCTAAAGCGACCGTAGCATTTCACAACCCAGGTCACCTCTGGCGTCAGAAAAATCTGTCTCTGTAACTCAAGGGTAAAGTCTATGAAGCGACAGTTCAACCTGTGTTACTGTATGGGTGCGAAATTTGTAACTTACGTAAAGCATCTCAAAGTATTTGACAACCGATGTCTCCGCAACATTCTAGGAGTTATATGTTGCAATCGCATACGCCCCGATGCTTTTCGAAATAAGTTGTTCGGTAGTAATGTTGATATAGAGAAGCAGATGAACCTGCATAGGTTACGCTGGTTGAGTCACGTTATGCGGATGCCGGACCACCGACTTCCGAAACCGATTCTTTTTGCGACGCCACATCCCGATTGGCGTAAATCTCATGGTGGCCAAATCGTCACATTTGGTATGCAGCTAAAATCCAATACTAGCAACCTTTCCGAAGTCAGTACATCACGTTTTCCAGGCTGGTGTCCCCGCGATCAGATATAGCAATGGCTAGTTACGCTTCAGGATATGTCCCGAAACCGTGTTCAATGGTGGTCTTGGGGTGTCTACTTAACCTTGTATGCTTTCAAGTGGAGTGACGAGGAAAGCTTGTTATGATGTGTGACAGTGAAAGCCGCAAGGAAGCTGCCATGCTGATGTCACTCTACTCGTTCAGGAAAGTTGCCTGAATGCATGTTCCATTCGAGGTCTAGGCACCTTATCCCAGCTTGTTTGTGCATACTCTTCTATAGAATCCGTAGCTATTTTAGGATTTTACTTTTTCATGGTTGTGTGGCAGTTAAACATTAGGTACACGCTACCAGTGTAATGCTATCTGTGATGATGATGTCATTTCCAAGAAACTCAAGAGATTTATCACCAAAAAGACATTTTGAAAAGTTAATGGAAATTCTAAAATCAAAAAATGCAAAAAGAAGGGAGAGAGATGGCGTTTATGTTCTTCTGGAGAGGAACTGGCAATAACAACGTCCTCAATATAGATAAAAAGCAAAATTAAGACCTCTTACGACATGATCCATAAAACGTTGGAATGTCTGTGCTGCATTACGTAGGCCGAAGGACATGCGAACGAATTCGAAGAGACCGAAAGGAGTGGTGATGACAGTCTTCTTGATGTTGCACTCGGCAACAGGGATGTGATGATAAGCAGGCACAAGGTCGATTTTTGAAAAATGGTTTTACCACACAGATTATAGGAAAAATCGTGGATGCGTGGGATGGGATAACGCAGTGGAATGTTTTGAGCGTTCAAAACACGATAATCACCACAAGGTCTCCAATCACCTTTAAATTTCTTGGGAACAAGATGAAGAGTTGATGACCAGCAGCTATTGGAAGGGCGAATTATACCGAGTTGAAATATGTGTTCGAATTCGGCTTTTGCTGTTTTCATTTTGTCAGTAGCTAAACGGCGTGCAGGTGAAGAAACGGATAGACTTTTAGTATCAATTGAGTGAACCACATCGTGTTTGATAGTTACGGAGTCGATGGGCATGTCAATTTAGGAAATTTGTCGAGGATGTCTGTAGTGATTCATTAACTCACCTTTTTCTCGTATATATATCTCACGTCTCTCCTTTTCTGTTACAGCTCCTGTACTCCAGTTTTAGAAGATTAAAGCCTTTCTAACGGGCCTTTGTCTCTTTACTTCTGTGAACGTATACATCTATATCCTCATCACAATTTAATCTTCTAATGGACAAAGCACTCCGACCTGAGCGTTTCGACGTGGATCCAACTTCTTCTAATGCCGGTAAACAGTGGAAGCACTGGTTCTATACATTCACGAACTATGTCACATCTCTCGGTGCTAATGAGGACGAAAAATTCTCTATACTCGCTAATCTTATCGGTACGGATATTTTCGACTTTGTTGTCGACTGTGAATCATACGAATCGGCTATTGGTGTTCTTAATTCACTGTATATAAAACCTAAAAATATCGTGTATGCGAGACACCTGCTATGTACTTGTAAACAGCAAGTTGGTGAATCATTAGACCAGTATCTACAAAAATTGAAACGTCTCGCCAAAGACTGTTCCTTCAAGGCAGTGACAGCTGAGGAATATTGTGACGAAACTGAATGAATGAATGAACGCACAAGCCGGATCCAGGCAAAGTGCCGTATAGTCAGAGACTGCACGTGGGCTAAGATACTGTCAGGTTGCCCAGGCCTTGACAGATATGAGAAAGAAAATAGAAATGGTAGTGGGACTCCAGCCTGTTTCAGTATGCAGCTCACCACCGATGGCCAATCAATTTAGCACGATGTTAGCCGCGCAGCACAGAAATGCTGTACGATTGCACATTCGTGTGACGAAACTATCCGTGATTCGTTTATCAGAGGAATTATTTCGAATACTATTCGTCAGCGACTCCTGGAACACGATTCTTTATGCCTTGATAAGGCATTCACGCATGCCAGAACTCTTGAAGCGGCAGAGCTTCAGTCGTTGTTTTACGCACATACCCATGTACCCACCAACGAAATATGTACCATACATTCGAACTCTACTGATTCTCCCACATCACCCAGTCTCCATAACTCAGCAGCTGTCACTGTGAAGTGTTATTTTTGTGGCTATAACAAACACCCTCGAAATAAGTGCCCTGCACGGGATGCCACCTGTAAAAACTGTAACAAAATCGGACATTTTCGGCGTGTGTGTAAATCGGCTTCCGTTTCCAAACAGGTCGCGTCAGTATGCCCCAAGATTACCTCGAACTCATGGATTGCTGCAGTTCCATCTTCTCTTGCACGTACCGTTATTCCAGTTACCGCAAATGGTGTTACACTTAACGCTCTAATCGATACTGGCAGTTCGGACAGCTATATATCAGCTAGTATCGTCCGTTCTCAAGTCTATCAATCTCATACAAGTATAACAATGGCTTCTACAAACTTGTTGACTCAGACAGAAAGACATTGTTTCGTAGATATGCATTATAATGATCTCACTTACAAGCATGTCAAGCTTTCAATACTGTCTCAATTATGTTCTGATGTGATTCTCGGGCATGACTTCTTGCTGCAACATAGCGACGTAAACATAGCTTTTGGTGGTTCGAAACCAACGCTTTCCTTATTTGCGTTAAATCCTGCTCATGTGGAACTGCCAACTTTGTTTGGTTCACTTTCACCCGATTGCCGGCCAATTGCAACAAAATCCAGACTTTTGACACCGGCGGATCAGAATTTCATTGAAAACGAAATCGGAAGACGGCTTGGTGACTATATTATTGAACCTTCCAGATCGCCATGGAGGGCACAGGTTTTAATAACCTGTAACGAAAACCACAAACGCAGGATGGTGGTTGATTACAGTCGTACCATAAATCGCTTGACGCAACTCGACGCATACCCTTTGCCACAAATCGACGAAATGATCGAAAAAATTGCTCGGTACAAGATATTTACGACGCTTGATTTAAAAAGTGCATACCATCAAGTGCCGATCCGTGATGAAGAGAAAATTTACACAGCTTTTGAGGCTTGTGGTAATCTCTACCAGTTTCGTCGTATTCCACTTGGGGTAACCAACGGTGTTGCTTGCTTTCAGCGCATAATCGATTCTATCATCAACAATGCACACTTGACTGATATTTTTGCCTACGTTGATAATGTCACTATTTGTGGTCGTGACAAGAAACAACATGATGAGAATTACACCCGATTTTTAAACGTTGCTAAAGAACATGGACTTACATTTAATGACGATAAATCCATTTTGGCTGCTAATAAAATCACACTTTTGGGCTATGAAGTTTCGGAAGGTATTATCAAACCCGACCCGGAACGTTTTCGCGCTTTATGAGACCTTCCACCCCCCACCCCCCGCGACAATAAATCACATCAAAGAGTGATCGGCATGTTTGCTTGGATTTGCTTGGATTTCGCGATTTTCCGACAAAATCTCACCATTGGTACAAAATTCAACTTTCCCGTTCCCACCTCAAGTGTTACAATCATTCAACGGTCTCAAAGCGGAACTTCAAAATGCTGCTGTTGTAACAATTGACCCCAAAACACCGTTGACAGTGGAGACAGATGCATCTGACATTGCTATAGCTGCAACCTTAAATCAAGAAGGGAGGTCTGTCGCCTTCTTTTCTAGAACATTATCGCCTTCTGAACAAAATCATTCATCAGTCGAAAAAGAAGCTTACGTTATCGTCGAATCTTGCCGTAAGTGGAGACATTATCTCATTGGAGTTCACTTCAAACTCATAACAGATCAACGCTCTGTGGCGTTTATGTTTGATGAAAAGCATAAAGGCAAGGTTAAAAATGATAAAAGTTTACGTTGGCGCTTAGAATTATCGGAATTTCGTTACGATATTGTGTATCGGCCTGGTAGGGACAACCAGGCGGCTGACACTTTGTCAAGAGCTACGTGCGCCTCAACACAGTCCTCGGATCTGAAATCACTCCATGATGCATTGTGCCACCCAGGTGTTACACGTATGTTACATTATGTCCGATCGAAAAACATGGCGTTTTCCACTCAAGAAGTAAAACAAATGACTTCCAGATGTAACGTGTGTGCGGAAGTTAAACCAAAATTCCATAAACCTGATGCTGCTCATCTCATCAAGGCTACGTAACCATTTGAGAGATTGAGCATAGACTTCAAAGGACCTATTCCTTCGAAAACTCCAAATACATTCATTCTGACTATAGTAGACGAGTATTCACGATTTCCATTTGCCTACCCATGTCCCGATACTTCCTCTGCCACTGTACTGGACTGTCACTGTCAACTCTTTTCTCTATTCGGATTTCCCGCGTATGTTCACTCGGATTGTGGTTCTGCTTTCATGCCCAATGAAATCAAGTCGTTCTTACACAATCGCGGCGTTGCAACTAGCAGAACAACTCCGTATAACCCCCAAGGTAATGGCCAATTGGAACGTCTTAACTCCACTCTTTGGAAAGCCATAAACTTAACCCTAAAATCGAAGCATTTGTCCCTATACAGCTGGGAATTCGTACTTCTCGAGGCGTTTCACTCTGTCCGTTCGTTGTTATGTACTGCTACAAACGTAACTCCTCACGAACGTTTTATGAGTTTCAATCGAAGAGCCGCAACAGGAACGTCCATTCCCAGTTGGCTTTCACCAGGAACTACCGTTCTTTTAAAAAAGTTTGCTCGTCCTTCGAAGTACAGTCCTTCAGTTGATGAAGTAGAAGTTTTGGAATGTAATCCACGGTATGCACATGTGCGCCTCCGTAATGGCAAAGAACAAACTGTCTCTTTGCGACATTTGGCCCCACGTGGTGATGAACAATCAAATGAAATGCAGACTGACTTTGTCTCTCACAATGACAATACCGACGAAGATGACCATTCAACGATTTTTCACGAGGATGAATCAAACGTCAGAACTCCTTCAACATACGAACTTTTAAAAGAGAGCCAGCAGAGACTTCATCCATATTCCCTTCGAAATCGAGAGGCATAGTGTTCAGCAACATGTTCATTTTGCAGCGGGGAAGAATGTAGTGATTCATTAACTCACCTTTTTCTCGTATATATATATATATATATATATATATATATATATCTCACGTCTCTCCTTTTCTGTTACAGCTTCGGTACTCCAGTTTTAGAAGATTAAAGTCTTTCTAACGGGCCTTTGTCTCTTTACTTCTGTGAACGTATACATCTATATCCTCATCACAATGTCCATGAAGGAACTGGAGTCAATTCGATGAGTTAAATGTATATCAATTCAGTGGAGGACAAAAAGGGTTGTGGTGTTTTCTAGCAATTTTCTGTCATTGAGATTGACCATGAGGTCAAAGAATGACAAAAAACAGCAATCACAAAAATCTAAGAGAATTGGCGGCGAAGGCCCGAGCCGAGTGTGACTTGCGATCGTAGGTATTGATGACGCTTCCGTTGGCAGCATGTCGAGAAATGACGTTGCACGAGCTTTGTCGTTCTCTGGAGAATGGAACTACACTGATAGCAGCTCCGGTGTCAATGAGGAAACGCAGGGAACTGGACGGGTCGGACACAAACATTAGACGAAGTTGAAAAGAATCGCAAACTGCAACCGTCGTCTTTATTGAGTGGCCTACGAGTTTCCGATGGAGTGCTCTGCGGAACGTAAGCATAAGGCTTGATGCAGTTGCACGCGGCTTCACCGTACCGTTTGTGATACTAGCAAATTTCAAGATGAGAAACGGGATCGAGATCGAGAGATCGATCCTCCACGGGTTTTAGAGTTCTGGTGTCTGTATGATGTATGTATGAAAGCACAAGCCTGGTCCAGGCAAAGTGCCGCACAGACAGACACTGCACGTGGGCAAAGATACTGTCAGGCTGGCAAGGCCTAGACAGATATGAGGATGCTGCACGATTGCACATCCGTTCTGGTGTCTGGGACTGAGTAAATAATCTGTTCTACCTGAACTTGGAGTTTATTTATTCTCTCGTCCATTTGAGCATTGCAAACATATGGCTGTTTAGAAATGGGAGCGAGGGGCATAGGTAAATCAACTAAAATATTGTCAGCTGCTTCGCGAGTTCTTCTAAAAGGACAGACGAATTGAGCGCAGCGATAATTTGCCGTGTGTTTGATGGTGTTTTAACCAATCGCCTCATACATCGTTCGATTGCCAAGAAGTTGGCGGAAGGGTTTTTAAAGTTTGGTAGGCTTTCTGTCACCTAGCTCAAGCTGAGAAAATAATTTATCGAACTTTCGTTACTCGGAGACTGTGTGAATCAATCCGCTCACTTCCTCAGCAGCGTCGATTGGTGGTGATTGAACGACGTGTGAGTACATAGCTAGCTGAGACTTAATGTTTCGTGTTCGAAAAATAGCCTCGACTTGACTAAATTGTATAGAAGTGAGTTCAAAATACTGATAGCTACAATATTGTATGAAAGAATAAAATAGATGATTCAAAATAACTCACCGAAGGCCAATGTGAGTTGAATAAAAAGATTGTGATAGAATGATCAGTTACTGGTTCACCGCAATGTCGAAGATTCCGACGACAAACAATAATCCACAAATTGGTTTGATTGAATCTGTCCAGATAAAGTTCAGAACGAATAGAAGTTCGGGTAGTTCAAGTTAAAATTGCACAGGGCTGAAGGTGGCTAAAAGCCAATCACACGCCCAGATTTCCTCGACGGTAGCGCTTGAACACCCGGGACTTCGATATTTAGTATACAGTTCGTACGTTTCACACGTTTTTGTTTCCGGATATATGGAAAGAAAGGTAGGGGTTCTCTTCACCAACACGGTGATAGGGCATCCATTCAGGAAACAATGCAATAGTATGCGTGAACAATGGATGATGTACGAAATCACTAGCCTAGGCGCGGCACAGTAATATAATGCACGTGGGCTAAGATGCTGCCAGGTTACCCAGGCCTAGAGAGATATGAGAAGGAAAATGGAAGAATACGTGTTTGTGTTTTTTGAGTATATTTATTTATTTATTAGACAATGTGTGGAAATATGGTAGGTTATTTAGCGTCAAATTTCCTCTTAAAGCTTAACACGTTAGGGAGGTTTAATAAACCACAAGTTTGCTGAAAAATAGCTGAGTCAAATCTTAGGAAGTTTCATTGAATTAAACCTGTTATATATTTGAGGGGCAAGTTTAAGGAGTTCAGTAATATTATCATTCGTGAGACCCTTTAGAATCTTAAAGGCTTCTATTAGGTCGCCACGAAGCTGCCGTCGCTTTAGTGAGAACAGATCGAGGTCCTTGAGTCTTCCCTCCTTCACTTTTTGAGCAGCAGCTTTTCTGATAGTTCTTTCGCCGACTTCTAGTTGTGTTGTCGCCAAATGATTCGTCAGAACGCAGCACTTCCCCGAGTTCTATGGTAAGTCCCATGTTTTTGTCCAATCTATTACTTTTTTTCTAAATCAGAGAGAAGCGTATCTGCAATGTCAGTTCCTAGGATCTTAACGTCATCAGCAAACAGGAATCAATGTGAACTCGAACAGGCTGCCAGGTCGTTTACAAAAATAAAAAAAATTAGTGGACAATGCACTGATCCTCGAGTCACTCCACTGACTGTCACAGATTCCGCCGAGCCCACACTTTCAATTCCAACAGAGTTAGTGCCATTGGTTAAGAAGATGTCTGACCATCAATGTAGTTCACCTCTGACGCCACACATCCTTAGTTTGTGCAGAAGGTATCTATGGTCCACTGAATCAAAGGCATTTTGAAAATCAATGTAGCATACTTCGACTGCTCTCTCTTCATCGAGCCGTAGTGTCACTTCATCAAGAAAGCTCAGAAGATTGGTTAGGCAACACCTACTTTTATAGAATCCGTGCTGGACATCTGATAAAGAGGAATTAGCTACCAAATGTTTACATATCTGAGGTCGAATGAATTTCTCCAAGCACTTGCAATGAATGCTAGTTAGGGTTACTGGCCTATATTTGTGTACATCTTAACTGGGACCCTTTTTTGTGTATCACTGCTACTGCCATGCTTTTTCAATCGTCAGGTTGTATATTATGGAGTAGGGTAGCTGTAAAACGATTGTGGATTGAAGGGCTAACTATATTCTTGAGCGGTTGAAGTATAGCCGGATGTATACTGTCGGGGCCACATGGTTCCACTCGCGTTGTTCCGGGTTATCAACGTCAGAATTAAAGGAGCATCGACAGCGCATAAACTTACCATGGTTTTGCGTACACTGTTCCAAAACCCGATTATCCGCTCTCTGCTTACTTTGCTCGATCAGCAGAGAGAAATCATCTTTTCACTGGAAGCACGCGTACTTACTTTTTTACTTTTGTGCGGCTGGCTCCACGGGTGGATTAGCCGGCTTCATTGATGTCTCGGATTGAGACATCATCATGAAGTTTCTTGGGTATAGTGTACAAGTGATGTCCCCAGCACCACTCGGTGTTTGTTCGAGTACACCTCTCTAGCCTTTGCACAGCCAAGTGCAACCTACAAGGCAGCAGGGAGTTGGCAGATAAACGCGCTGTGCGCCAGTTATCTACCTACGGGACTTCTCTCCGGATTTTTCCTCGGGGTTTTCTCCCGAAGCCTTTCCCGCAATCGGGTGACCCACAAGGCAGTGGGGGTTTGGGTCAGGGTTTTCCTTCCCCTAGATGGATTGCCAGTAGCTGACGAGCTCCATCTGCCCGGAGCAAACTGGTTTTAAGGCGCCAGTCACCCGCCTTCGCCCCTTCTCCTGTCAGTAAGAGCAGTTCCGCCGGGCTTGTGAAAGCCACTCGTGCAGGCCAGGAGTTGGACTCGCGTGAAACTACTCGAAACGAAGTTTGAGACCTGTTCATCACCACCTCATTCTTCTAAGGACGATATCCGCCCCAAAATTGCCACCAAGCTTGGCTACTCCGAAGCGGTTGCTGCGTCACCTCGTGTGCAAACTGATACCCATATCTTGAAGCTACCATTAGTCACAGCGATGGATGCAACACGTCCTCCTGCTAACCAACAGAAAAACCCTAAGCAGAATTCTCGCGATGGTAGAATGACCGTGATTTGCATAAATGTGCCCGAATCCAAGTCACCGTGTTTTAAAGAACGTCGATCCGAACACTTTTCGCAATGGGATCAAATTTGCCGTACTCTTCAGGTTTCCTCGGAACCGGGTGGTGGTGGGGTTGTCCAGGCTTCCGAATTCGTCTCACCTGGGAGAACACAGACTTCTACGTGTCACACTAAAGTCCGTTGAAGCAGCTGAAACCGTGCTTCTCTCCACGTACGTACTTCGCAAATCCCCTACCCCAATCCGCATCTTCGCGGACCTACCATGGGCAGCACGGCAAGTCAAGAAAAAGCCGTCATTTGACTGGAAACAGGATGACAAACGCAGTATATACGTACACGGCATTCCTGAGCTTTCCAACGCCGATGAATCCAAAAACAACATTCACGACTGTGAGCAATGGCGCTTCATACAGCAGCAATCTGACATAACGGCCACACTCACAACATCGCAAAAACGCCTACCCAAGTCATCGAACTACAAAGGCAGTGCCCCCCGAATGACTAAAATAGCTTTCCAGTCTGAAATTATGGTGACGTTGGCGCTCGACTGTTGGTATGCGAACCGATGGAAAGCTCCATCAGAAATTCGCCTTCGTTCGTCTATCGATACCAATCGGATTATATCCGAGCCGAAAATTAGCGACCCAACACCCGAGGTCGAACAGCCGGAATTATATGAAACAGCCGCCTCAAAAATCCTACCACAGCCGATCCCTTCCGGATCGGCTTCCTAGCTGTTACACCTCACGACGCCCAACGCAACCGCGATACACTGTCCTGATGCTATACGAACATCCGAGGATTCATGAACAAATTCTCCGAATTACAACTGCTACATTCGACAAAAAACTTTGATCTCATTGCCATCCCAACCATATTGGATACTGAACTAATGCTCCCAAACATGCTGTCATTCCGCATTGATCGTAAGCCTAGGGGTGGAGGTGTCCTACTGTATTACAATCAAGCACTACGCTGTGAAGCGATCCAAGACCCTGATCTGTCTGTTCCTGACACTTGGTGGTGTAAAGTTTTCTTGCAGCGCGACGGCGTGGCCATGTTGGGTGTGATCTACCGCCCTCCAAATGCGGAATCTAGTACAGACTCTACTTTGCTGACTGCCATCCGACTCGGATTACGAACTACACGCTACTGCGTGAGCTTGTTGCCGCGAACACGTGGGACTTACTACATACTGCGCAACTTGGCACTGCTTGGAGTTATTTGGTTACCGGGTGGCACACATTACTTGACCTATCATCGACGATGAAGGCGATACCAACAAAACGCACCGACCGACAATTAGAAGCCAGACAAAAATGGTTGCATTACGGAATCTTGCATGGCATACTTTCTCTAGATGCTTTACCTCAGAGAACTGGGAATTCTACAGATTATTGCGAAACCAGTGCACACCTCTCAAACGTAATGATCAATTCCTTTATCAACAACAGCTAACTTTGAGACTTCTAGATAAACCTAAGCTGAGACTGGACCTTAACGTGGTGTGATGGTTTGTGCACCTCTATGACCTATTAAGCTATGCTGGGTGGTGCTCTCCTAGCACCTTCAGAGTCACTCATACCAGGAAGGTCAATGGATAGAGGTCAGTCGAACACGGTCTCAACCTAACCCGCTGCCTTGTGGGTCAGGCTCTTTAGCCAAAGGCTTTGGACCAGAACCCTAATTGTTCTCCTGTCTAGGCATGGGCGACCTGCCAGTATCCCAGCCAGCATACAACCATGACTATTAATACGAAACCAAACTCCGTAGTGCATCGGCCATCGCGCACGATAAACAGGGTCGCCTTACCTGCTGCACACAGCAGGGCGGGTACGCGAAAACAAGCTACTGCTGACCCTACTCTTCAAACTGTTTCTGACCCTTCCCCTCCCCCATCCATTCTTAACAATTCACCGTCTCTCAATCCCAGCTTTAGAAAAGACCGCGCTGAACATGTTGGAACATTTTCTGTTCGCGAATTTACAGACCACTTTCTGAAACCACGGGCTTCCGCTCACATCGGTGCCATGAATGTCAGAACTCTCAGACAAATAGGCCAGCAAGCTGCACTGGCTCTTACCTTAGATAGTCAGTCTATTGATGTTTGCTGTTTATCGGAAACGCGCTTATATGATCCGTCCATAATTACTGAACTTACTGCCCCAAACCTTTCAACTCGCTACTTTTTGCGCTGCTCTGGTGATTCTGTAGCTGCCATCTCAGGACAGGCGGGTGTTGGTATAGTGCTGAATTCACGTGCCGAATCATGTCTAATCGATTGGATTCCTTGGAATAGCAGGATGTGCGCAGTTAGACTAGCCACTAATATTAGACCCAACTCAAAATCTTCTAATCAGAGATGCTTGTTTATTGTAGCAACCTACGCTCCGACTAACACCAATTCCGAAGACGAGAAGAACGCCTTCTACGACGATCTTTATGCTCTTTTGCGACGTGCAAAAAGCTCCGATATTGCTGTCTTAGCGGGAGATATGAATGCCAGACTGGGTCGCTTAGATACATCTGAATCACAATTAGGTGGCATGTTTGGTCTTGAAAGCCAACGCACAGATAATGGTGAACGGTTTATACAATTCTGTGCACAATCTCGATTATTCATTAGCAGCACTTCCTTTCGCCATAAAAGATGTCAAATTACCACATGGCGCTCGCCGGATGGAAGCTAACCTTCGGCCCAAATCGACCATATCGCCATAAGTGCTCGCTGGAGAGGTAGCATTGAGGACTGCCGCTACTTTTGGAATACCTGCATAGATTCAGATCATGCTCTTGTGTGATGTAGGTTCTCGTTAAAGTTCTCCGGTACGAAGCCTTCGAATGGGAAACGCATTGTGGTCGAAAAATTCTCTCTGCCTGCAGTTCAAGTCATTTATAGGACCACCTTGAGTAACTCACTCCCAGTTGCTCAGTGTGCAACTGCCGATGAAAGGTGGAACAAAATAGCAGGGATTATGCGAGCCGCTGCAATTACAGCCTGTGAGACTGCACAACCAACCCAAAAGTCCCACTGGATTTCACAGCGCTCTATAGAAATTCTTCACCAGCGACACAAATACCTCATACTCCTGGACACAACGCAGAGCGTAGACGCGTGAGGAATGAACTTAAACGGAGCTTAAGACTAGACAGAGAAAGGTGGTGGCTAAATAAGGTCGAAGAAATGGAAATAGCAAATAATGCGGGTAACGTGCGAAAACTCTTCCAACTTATTCGATCGACTGGGCCTACGAAAAAAGGAGTGTGAGACTATCGCTGAAATAGACGGTACTCTTACCACTAATAAGAATCGCCGCCTCTCACGTTGGGTCGAACATTTTGAAGAACAATTCAGCTGGTCGCCTGCAACAGAATCTTTCCCTCATTTGAAGCAGTGTGATCCTTGGTCTGTTAGCGTATATCCTCCTAATGATTTAGAAATTAAAGCATGTATCGAATCCATGAAACGATTTAAAGCTGCTGGTCCGATGACTTACCACCTGTCTTGTTCAAAGAAGGTGGCCAAGTCCTAATCAGCACATTAGGCGATCTCCTCCGTGAAGTGTGGTTATCAGAATCCGTCCCTCCGAGTTGGGGCGAATCAGTTATCATAACTATATTTAAAAAAGGTGTGCGAAGCTCATGCTCTAATCATTGTGGGATAAGTCTCACTCCAATCATTACGAGATTATTAGCGTCCATATGTCTTCGCAGATTAACTTCGCATAGGGAATCACAGATCCGAGAGCAGCAAGCTGGCTTCCGGCCTGGCAGAGGCTGTGTCCATCACATTTTTACTCTTCGACGGATCTTAGAACTGCGACACACTTATCGACAGCCGACAATAGCCATCTTTTTAGACTTCAAAGGAGCATTTGATTCAGTCGATCGAAATGTCCTGTTTAACACCTTGCTATGCAAAGGCGTTCCGCAAAAGTATGTCAACATACTACGTGCACTTTATGCTCATACATCCGGATGCGTTAGGGTTTACAACGAAGTCTCACCCAAATTCCACACCACAAGTGGCGTCTGACAAGGATGCCCGATTTCTCCGTTTTTGTTCAATTTTGTAATTGATGCAATTATGGAGTTGTGCAACGATGGTGCCCCAGCCTTCGGAGTTCACATAATGCCAGGCGTCAAGCTTCTCGACTTGGATTATGCTGGTGATATAGTTCTGCTCTTCGACTCGTACACAGATGTACAGGCGATACTGAACGGGCTATCTAGTATTGTGCCCGCATTTGGAATGCGTTTTGCACCCTCTAAGTGCAGTGTTCTGCTGCAGGACATCGACATATCGAACAGCACTTTATTAGTTGACAATCAGGCTCTTGAAATTGTAGATCGTTTTAAATATCTCGGTTGTTGTATCAATAATTCTGCATCGTTAGATGACGAGGTCTCGGTACGCATTTCTAAAGCGACCGTAGCATTCCGCAACCTAGGTCACCTCTGGCGTCAGAAAGGACTATCTCTGTTACTCAAGGGTAGAGTCTATAAAGCAACAGGTCGGGCTGTGTTACTATATGGGTACGAAACCTGGACCTTACGTAAAGAACACATTCAGCGTCTCTAAGTATTTGACAACCGGTGTCTCCTCTGCTGCAGAAAATCTGGTCAGAAAGACGGGTCCCAAATGATTGGAAGAGAGGTCATTTGGTCAAACTTCCTAAGAAAGGGGATCTGAGGCTATGCAAAAACTGGCGAGGTATCATGCTGCTCTCAGTCCCTAGTAAAGTACTTACACGCATCATCCTTATGCGTTTGCGCGACGCTATCGACCAAGTGTTACGGCCAGAGCAATCAGGCTTCAGAAAACAAAAGTCTGGCATCGACCAAATTGCGACCCTCCGCATAATAATTGAACAAAGCATTGAATGGCAATCGCCTCTTTGCCTCAACTTCATAGATTTTGAGAAAGCCTTCGACAGTGTGGACCGCGAATTCATATGGAAGCTTTTGCCACACTATGGGGTCCCACCGCTGTACATGGACCTCATAAAGCAGCTGTATGAAGGTGCCTCCTGTCAGGTAATTCACAACGGAAGACTGACCGATCCATTTGGAGTTGAGACTGGCGTTCGCCAGGGATGCCTGTTGTCCCCAATGATTTTTCTGTTGGTAATAGACTGGATAATGAAACAGACAGTAAAAGGTGAGAGGAATGGTATCGATTGGAAGGAATCCGAGCATTTGGAGGATCTGGAATACGCTGATGATGTCTGCTTGATATCACGTGACCCCCAACGTCTTCAGAGAAAGACCGATAGACTAGCACACTTTGCTTCATATGCAGGACTACGCGTGAATACCGAAAAAACAGAAGTCCTCCGTGTGCTAACTGATGAGCACCCATCAATCACCATCAATGGTAAAGCAGTCAAAGACGTCACGCAATTCGTCTACCTCGGCAGCATTGTTTCAATAAGTGGTGGCACGGACGAAGACATAGTCGCCAGAATCGGCAAAGCAAGATACGCGTTCATAGCTTTGAAACCCATTTGGGAGTCGAAGGTTCTATCAAAACGCACGAAACTCCGTATATTCAGAAGCAACGTCAAATCCGTGCTACTCTATGGATCGGAAACCTGGCGAGTGACAGCAAAGTCCTCTGGCCGCTTGCAATCATTCCACAATAATTGCCTCCGTCGAATTATTGGGGTAAAATGGCCAGAAAAGATAAGGAATCAAGACCTGTGGCAGATTGCTGCTGAGGACCCGATCGCCCAGCAGATCAGTAGAAGAAAGTGGAGATGGGTTGGGCACACTTTGCGGAAACCTAATGATGACATCACGCGTCATGCTCTGGTATGGAACCCAATCGGGAAGAGACGGGTCGGACGCCCAAGGCTATCTTGGAAGCGCTCGTGTGAAGAGGAAATCCGCAAGTGTGGACTTAACTGGAACGACATCAAACTGGCTGCTATGGACAGACCAAAGTGGAGACAAGTTGCCGAGGCCCTATGTTCCTCCAGGAACTCAAGGGATTAACGATTAACGAACGGTGTCTCCGCAGCATTCTAGGAGTTAGCTGTTACAACTGTATGCGCACCGATGCTCTCCGAAATTTGTTGGGTAGTAATGTCGATATAGAGAAGCAGATCAACCTGCATAGGTTACGCTGGCTGGGTCACGTTTTACGGATGCCGGACCACTGACTTCCGAAACGGATTCTTTTTGCGACACCACATACTGATTGGCGTAAATCTCGGGGTGGCCAAAGCGTCACATGGCATAGGCAGTTAAAAACCCTTACTAGTTACCTTTCCAAAGTAGGCGCAGCGCGTCTTCCAGGTTGGTGTTCCCGCGATCAGATATCGCAGTGGTTAGTTACGCTTCAGGATATGTCCCGAAACCTTGTTCAATGGCGGTCTTGACCTAAGCATATTCTTGGAGTGTTTGCTTAACCTTGTATGTTGTCAAGCGGAGTGACGAGAAAAGCTTGTTATGATGCATGACAATGAAAACCGCAAGAAGCTGCCGTGCTGATGTCGCTCTACTCGTTCACGAAACTTGTTTGAATGTATGTTCCATTCGAGGTGTAGGCACCTCTCCCCAGTTTGTTTGTGCTTACCCTTCAATAGAAGCCGTAGCAATTCAAGTCCCACCCTTCCCCATCTTTTAGGATTTTACTTTTTCATGGTTGTATGGCAGTTAAGAATTCGGTACGTGCTACCGGTGTATTGCTGTCCTTGATGATGATGATGATGATGATGTTATATAAGGAGATCAACGCTCGGAGGAAAATGAAAACAGGTATCAGTTCGCTCAAGACACCCTCGGGTCTATCTACGTCACCTGAAGAAGTCGCCAGCAATTTGTGCTGCCCCTCAGTCCGTAGTCATACATGCACTACTTTCTCCTGTGCCTTTATTGAGCTCAATCATCTTCAGCCGCGATGCCGTCTACCACAAATTGATCCACCTGCGACAGAATAGCTCCCCGGGTATCGATCACACACCCAAAAGCTTCGAATGCAGTCGCAGCATATATCTCAAACGATCTGGCGCTATATTTCCAGCGTTCACTCGACTCAGCCGAAGTCCTACAAACTTGGAAACAAGGCTTGATCACTCCGGTCTTTAAAGGAGGCGACCGCACCTTACCAGCTAATTACCGCCCGGTGAACTTGCTGTCTGTGATCACAAAGGTCATGGAAAGTATTATAGCTGACACCATTACACGTCACCTTGAAGAAAATCACATCCTTGCTCATGAACAGCATGGTTTCCGGCCTGGACGCTCCTGCCTATCCAACCTCCTGTTGGCCAGGGACGATTGGACAAAAGCCGTGGACTGCCGGGTGGCAGTTGACGTGGGATTCCTGGATTTTTCGAAAGCCTTTGATAGAGTTGATCACCTTATTCTCATGCAAAAGCTACGCCACTACGGAATCGATGACCCCTTGTTGACATGGATCAGCCGATTTCTGCAAAACCGCACATCGTGTGTGCGCGTCAAAGACGCCTATTTAGACAGTTTCCCGGTGACCAGTGGAGTTCCGCAAGGATCCGTACTCGGACCCACTCTCTTCCTTATATTCATTAATGATATCAGCAGGATCTTATCAAGCTCATTTTTAATCTTCGCGGATGACCTCAAGGTTTGGTAGAAGTTAAAACCACCACCTCCTAAATCTAAAATAATTATTAAAAAAGTTTTTTGCATGTGCTTACTAACAAACTACAAGTAATAAGGCTTGGTTGCTGATGACAACGCAGCAGTTATTTGCATGAAGGCGTGATGATTGTACAGACACTTTTTGGAGGGTCTGACATAGGTAACGGAAGATTTATATAGTGATTAAGCTAATTTATTATGAAATATTAATGAAAAAACTACTGTAAAGTCATCGCA
>JACCGJ010001821.1:0-12250 GCA_013407085.1 Atriophallophorus winterbourni | reverse complement strand
ACCTGCATTCCACATAGACTGTCTGCATTTCTCTACCCCAGAGTAGCTACAAGTCTGGGTTACACATCACGCTGCCTATGCACTGTACAATTGTCTGACCTACTTGACATGTCAACGCATTCATGTAACGTTTTAATTATGATACAGATTTGTAAACCAGTGTCAATATGCCGTCACCGATTTAAGGCTGATATTGTGTGTGGTGAAATTATTACATACACTGTTTTACATATAATGACATCTCATTATCTCCTCTTGTTCTATGTAATCGAATTTGTCTCGTTGCATGGAATGACCTGCATTCCACATAGACTGTCTGCATTTCTCTACCTCAGAGTAGCTACAAGTCTGGGTTACACATCACGCTGCCTATGCACTGTACAATTGTCTGACCTACTTGACATGTCAACGCATTCATGTAACGTTTTAATTATGATACAGATTTGTAAACCAGTGTCAATATGCCGTCACCGATTTTAGGCTGATATTCTGTGTGGTGAAATTATTACATACACTGTAATCTCTCAGCCTGAGACTGTCTTTCGATTCAAGCGAGTGAGGGGGTGACGCTTTGGCGCAAACTCGCAATCTTATTGGACGAAAGTGCGCACCTTGTATGGTACCATTCGTTGCAGTAGGGGCATTGCTCCCAATCGATTGTTTTTCCACCGAATTCAGGTGGTTCATCTAAACCGCACTGCCCACATATTTGCGCGTGATCTAAGAAAGCGTCAAGATCTACTGGTGGCATTCGAGAGGTGGACGGAATAGGAATTCGAGATCTAGTTTCCCGTCCACGACCGCTTATGCGGCCATCATAAACGCCTATTACGCGAGTATCGCTGCCTTCATAAGCGGCTACAGTTTGATCTTCGTCATTACTGGTCATTGGAGAATTGTGGCTATCATTAGTTGCAATATTTTCTACATTCAATACCGTATCCATCGTCAGATTGTCGTACACGGCAGTTTCTAATGACATCTGAGCCTCGTCCAAATCAAAGATATACGGAGGCAATCTCCGTGAACTAGATGTAGTTAAATAGTTGTCCATACTTCGAATTAGAAGATTGAAGTATGGGGGTTCAAAATGACGGTGAAACTTACGTAATACATCTAAACCGTAAGAAAAACCTGATGAAAAGACGCGACTAGAACGCCTAGGAACGTCCGCTGAAGAAAAATTAACCTTTAACGCATCATTACTAGTCCTTAGCCAGCGTTGGGACACAGGAAGTGAAGACAATTCAAAGTTTCTATATGAAGCAGCTGCAAGAACATGTCTGCAAGGCAATCCTTGGTCAATAAAAAGGGGTATGAACACTTCCAAGTGGAGCAGCACACACCCCAAGAACCCGCGTCCCTAAGGAGCACCATAAATTCCGTTGAACCTACAACCCTTACTGTTGCTGCAGCTACGTTATCCGAAATGTGATCGACAGCATATGGCATGAGTAGATCACAAAGTGCATCAAGTTCCGAGTGGTTCGGAACATGCGCACGCCTTCGACTTATCGAAATAATTTCGCTTTGCCGGTGCCAAATAAGATACGTTGCACTAATTTTAGACAAACGAATGGCCTCCCATATTGCTATCTTACCACTAAGGAGATTCATTTTTATATACTTATGCATCACCTCCACCATATTGGTGTCCCCAATTCCGTACGTAGCCACCTTGGGACGTCGAGAATTCGCCCACTTATGGGAGTTGCAACAATGCTGCCCCTTAAAATAAGCGTAAAATACGGGATCTGCTCGTTGTATATTAATTAAGGCAAAGGCGTAACGCCATATACGACGAGTGGTTATAGCTACACGTACCCACTTCAGTGCTTCGGTCCGGGGGTTACGACGTGTGACATTGCGAAGCATGTGCACTCGGCAAAGCAGATGAGCAGCGTGTGGGAATACTTCTTCCACGGCATTCGCTATCGCAGGAGCGCCGTCAGACATAACAGCTCGCACTGCGTCACACCCACCGACGAATTCTACAAAGGTCAGCAGAAACGTGCGGATGTCATCCGCCGTTTCCCTCCAAAGAAAACCTATTGCTACTGGCAGACTTTTTCTGCAACCGTCTACTATCATTAATTGATATAAAAAATATTTCTCACGATTTGTACGGAATGTACCATCGATGAGAAGGAAATCGGAAAAACGGCCATACAAACTCAGCATTTCTTGGGTAACGAAGACAAAAAGCGTCATCCGGTTAGTTTCGTCCAGTAGTACTCGTGCCTTCCCGTTGGCGTTGTATTCAGCTTCCATTTGTCGAATATAGGCTGAAAAAATGATTGAAAATATAGACAGTGAAATTACGGTCTCCAAATTGTAATTCTTACAAACTTACCAGGATTGTTACGTTTGTCCAGCGCACGTCGACGAAGGTTGACCACATCAGAACCAGTCAAATCTTTCTGGAAACGTCTCTTTACATAATATCTTATGTTGAATGAAGAATCTCCGCATTCCAGCATTGGTCGTATGATCTCTTGTTCCGAAAGCGTCAAGCGTCGGTTGCGGAAGTTCCAGGACTCAACTGCACCACCTTGCAAGTCATGATTATGAATCATGTTACTATTCGTAATGCGGAACCGAGGCCTCATACGGCCCACATTGATAAATGATTGGCATTGTGTTGCCGTAGATACGCGATGTCGAATACCAAGGGTTGGTTTTCCCAAGAATCCTTTCCGTTGACATATATATTTCACATATGTCACATCGCCGCTTCGATTTTTTTTCGATGTTCGGACAGAATAGTGGGCGCCAGAAACCCGAGCGAACTCGTCCAGCATACTATTCAACTCATCCAGACTTTCGAACAAGCGGCCACCAACGGTTGCCTGAAAAAGCTGAGTGATATCATTAGAGCTCATTATGAATAAAGTGGCGCAGAATTGGGTGCAGAGCGTAGTATTGGAAATGGAATTTTGAAAATAACCAATCATGTAGCTTTTGATAACAAGCAACCAATAAGTAGTTAGATAGACTTTTTATTTCAACGCTACATCCTAGGTCATCCGAGCAAAAAAGGGTAGTGGAGATAACGTTCTCCTCAAGGTTTGGCGTCGTATATCTAGCTTTGAAGATCATCAAATCCTACAACGTGACCTCGACCGCCTCTACCAGTGGTCATTAGAACACAATTTACCGTTCAACTCAGCAAAATGCCACATTCTGACCATTCGACACTGTTCGTTACGCTTATCACTTGGGGGACGAACTTTTGCGCCATGTGGACCATGTAAGCGACCTTGGCGTCATCGTTCAGTTCAGTTCAGTTCAGTTTGCACAGGACAGTATGTGGCTAAAAAGCCAATCGAGCGTCCAGAATATCTTTCAGTGGAAAGCAAGACTTGGGTTGCTCCAGCCAGTGTGTAGCACTTGTATATTATTTATTCTTAATCAATTCTGACAATATTTTTCATTGTTATTATTGTACCGTATCTTGCATCTTGTTTTAATGTTTGGATACAATACAGACACTTTTTCGAACTCGACTCACGCTTCTGATTTTGCGTGCTTGTGGATTCAGTTGATTGGACTCGATGTTAAAATTCTGTTGCGACTAACAATCTCGACATCAATTTCAGCATTCGTTGGAATTTATTTTCCTTCAAAAATATTTCTCGAGCAAAAGAAGGATATTGTAACGGATTTGTATTATCCGAACATTTCGTGAGTTACAGCTATTTTCTGTAACTTCTGCGTTCTTATTTTGAGTATTTATCTTCTACAAGTGCGACAAGGCTGCAAGAAACGCAAACCACAATGCTGGTCTTTTGAGGCGGCTTTTCAGACGCTTTGACCGACGACTCTTCCTACATCTACTGTCCGCCCACATCAATAATGCAGTCAGTGCGTGGCACCTGTGGCTCCAACAAGACATGAATGCCCTCGAACAGCCACAACGGCGAGCAACAAAGCTTATCAACGGCCTGCAAAACATGTCCTTCGAAGAACGGCTGCAGTATAGCGGCCTCTTCTCAATCCGCTACCGGTTCCTCCTCGAAAATTTGCTTTTCACCTTTCGCATTCTCACAGAGAATTAGCACCCTTGCAAGTCCCTGATGCTTCTGTCCAATCGACGCAATCATCGTGGGCACAATCTCAAGTTTTCTCATCAGAACAGCCGATTGAACAGTCGAAGGTATTTCCTACCCCTCCGCATATGCCGTGTCTGGAACGCTCTCCTGCCGGAGGTGGTGTGCTGAGTCACTGTCCTCGTTTAAGCAACGCCTAGACAAACACCTATGGCAATCAACTTTCAAGTAACGTTCGTTTATATTTCGCCATTCCGATCTACCCCATTATACTTACATACCACTCACCATAAACGGCTTACACTTTTTCCAGTCTTTTCTCCCCAGCTTACCAGCATCAACGTTGCTCACGCCAAAGCAACCGTCCGCAAGTCCGTCGTGCACTGGAGGACGTGGTGGGAATGTGTCTTGGGCTGACACTTCTCCCTATAAAAAGAAACAAATTTCCAATGAAGGTGTATGCTGTACTCGAACATGACACGCTATAAGGCTTATATGACTCCGTTTTTCTCTCATCTTTTATGCTTTTTAGCGGGCTTTTCAGTTCAGTTTAGTGTGCACAGGACAGTATGTGGCTAACGAGTCAATCGAGCGTTCAGATTTCTTTCGGTGGTATGCCACTCAAGAGCGTCCCCCACTTTAAACAATATCTTCACAAATATCTTCTGGTATGAGAGTAATCTGGAATGCAACAGAAAAACTCATCTCACCAATGGGTGAGGAGAAACATTAGAGCGTTCCATATACAACATGAGGATCATACCAACTATTCTCTTACGGGTAAAAATCAGGAAATAATGAAGGCCACATAGAGTCAAGTCTATTCATGAAACCCGCTACCGTAGTAGAACAAACAACTTCTTTAGGAAGTCGATTCCAGTAATTTACTACCCTCTCACTAAAGAAGAACTTACGAACATTTGACCTGACATGTCGCTTAGCCAGTTTTAATGGGTGGCCTCGAGTACACACACTTGGCGCCAGAGCATACAATTCACTGGGGTGAATAGTACTGAAACCTGACATGATTTTGAAGGTTTCAATCAGGTCCCCACGTAGCCTCCTCCTTTTTTAGTGAGAAGAGCACTAGACTCAGCAATCGTTCCTGATACGACCTACCCGATTGCCCAACAATCATACGAGTAGCTAAACGTTGAAGACCTTCCAGCTTGGCAATATCTTTTACAAATAAGGTGACCATACATGAACGCAATACTCGAGATGTGGTCTCACGACCGCTTTGTATAATGGTATGAAAATCTCTGGGGACCTGCAGGATAAAACTGATCGAAGGCGAAAAAGCTCTCTCCTAGCGCGTTGTGTAGCAGCTGCACATTGATCAGCCCATTTAAAGTCCCCTGAAACTTCTATACCTAAGTCACGAACTTTCGGCACCCTATTTATCTCAAGTATACCATCTGGACCAGCAACCTCCAGCTTCTTAATGACTTTAGACAAAAGATAGCTTTTAGTGAAGTTAACTGGTAGATCCCATGTAGCAGACCACTTGATGACCTTTTCTATATCCACAAAAAGATCCTTTTCATCCAGTGTTCCGATAATCTTGACATCATCTGCAAAAATATAGCAGGGACACTTAAGCGATGCTGCCAAATGATCGATGAAAATGAGGAAAAGTAGCGGTCCGAGAACGGAACCCTGTGGGACTCCACTAACAACTTTTACATTCGACGAATACATATTTCCTATCCTGACACGAAATAATCTATTACTTAAGAATCCTATTATTCATTTCTTTGGAAGACCATCGATACCCATATAACCAAGTTTGTCTGCAAGCCATCTGTGGTTTACCGAATCAAAGGCCTTGCAAAAGTCCAAATAAAAACTTCAACTTGTTGGCTTTTATCTAGCCTCATGGTGACCTCGTTAAGAAAACATAAGAGGTTTGTTAGGCACGACTTCCCTTTAAGGAAGCCGAGAATGAGCAGAGTTCAGCAACGAGTAATCAACTAGATGGCGACAGATCTTATCCCTAATAATTTTCTCCAGGATTTTACATAGGATGCTAGTAAGACTTACAGGTCTGTACTTACAAACTGAGGATCGACTGCCACATTTATGTATCGGGATCACATTAGCCAAATTCCAAATACTCGGAATATATCCATGTTGCAAGGAAGCGTTAAAAATACGACCCACAGGATTTTCTAATATTGGCGCCAGGTTCTTCATATTTTGAGGGTAAATATCGTCTGGGCCAGTAGATTTATGGGGGTTAATTGCTGCAAGAGCAAGTTTGTAACACCGCTTGTTTTGCCTCATCAAAACATTGACCTTGACAATTATTAACTTCCGTTCGTTCGTGTGTGCATCGTGATCGCTCTGTACACGTTTTGGCTACCGCTATATATCTTCCAGTCAACCTGCCTTCTCTCCAACGTTCTTGGGGACATTATTGTAGTAATCTGGTCTACTACAAATTGGTGAGCCCGACATACACGCATTCTTCGTGTATCTTTTCCGGTAGGTCAAAATTTTTCCGCTTCGCATCGGAGTTTTCAGGTAAATTTTTTTTACCTCGTTTAATCGTGCATTTTATTTGCATCAATTGCTCCTGTTTATCATGAGTGATTCTAAACGCGTTATTTTGGTTTCGACGGTCATCACAATACCCAGTTTTATTTCCCAGGACCCTGAGTATTGGTTTCATTTTTTAGAAACTGAATTTAGTTCTAAAAATATCATTGATGACTACGCCATGTTTTCACAATTAACGCAGAAACTCCCCGCGGATGTGTTATTACAGGTACGCGACGCAGTCCTACTGCACCCATAGGTGACCGCTACCGTATCGTCAAACAAGCCGTAATTTCTCGCACGGTTCCGTCTGAACGATCTAGGCTGCAGCAGTTGTTCGGCAACTTAGAAATTGCCAACAAAAAGCCATCTACCATACTAATGGAGATGCGCCGCTTGCTAGGATCATCGCACATGGACGAGTCCTTACTAAAGGAACTGTGGCTCCAGCGCTTACCTGAGTGCGTGCAACCCATCTTGGTTGCTGCGAAAAGCACTCCGGTATCTGAGCTTGCGGAAATGGCGGACAACATCGCTGAAGGTATCCGTCCCTATCCAGATGCCCATGTTTCCACAGTAACCGCAGGAATATCACGCACACGGGGTATTCCAGCGAAAGGCAGCAATAGGGATCTACTGTCTGAGGTTGCAACTTTACGCAATGAGGTTCGAAACCTCACACTCAACAGTAAGTCACGATCACATACCCCATCCCGCAAACGCTCGAGTAGTCACACTCTATCACCCGTTTGCTGGATCCATCGGAAGTACCGCGATAATGCGCGGCGTTGCATTAAACCTTGCGCTTATCGCACATCGCCAGCGAAATACTCGGTCCGGCCCCCAACGACGACTTCTGTCTTGGGCACGAAGAGTTTAATTCGTCTCTTCTTTATGAAGGATTAATCCACAGGACAACGTTTTCTAGTAGACACTGGTGCCGAAATCAGTGTACTGCCGGTAGACACTCGCGAAACATCCAATCCGATGAGCCAACACTTAAAGGCAGCTAACGGATCCCTTATAACGCTCCTTGACCCTTGATTTAGGTTTACTTCGTGAATTCGGCTGGATTTGTACAATCGCTGCGGTTCCATTTGCGATCCCGGGCGTTGAGTTCTTGCATTCGTTCGACATTCTTGTCGATTCTCGCCGCTCGCAGCTGATAGATGGGACCACTCATCTTAAAGCTCTTGGTACCCCGAGCAGAGATGCCATGATTTCTCCTGTGCTACATTTTGGCCAAGTAGAACCCTGCTATGCCACTTTGTTCCCGAAATATCCTAAATTATTCCAATCATCATCCACTGCACTACCGGCGGTTACTACACTAGTAGAGCACCACATCGCCACCAGTGGTCCTCCAGTATACGGAAGACCGAGGCGATTACCGCCAGGGAAGTTGCAGATTGCACGCAAAGAATTCCAGCACATGCTGCAATTAGGTATTGTACGACCTTCCAGTAGCCCTTGGTCATCTCCTCTGCACATGGCACCCAAGAAAAACCCAAACGATTGGCGCCCCTGTGGTGATTACCGCAGGTTAAATAAAGCGACGGTACCCGATAGGTACCCGATTCCGCATATTCAAGACCTGGCTGCCAATATCAATGGGTGTACCATTTTTAGCAAGGTAGACCTGGTTCGAGCGTATAACCAAATACCGGTCGCGGAAGCGGACATCCCAAAGACGGCAGTTACCACACCGTTCGGACTTTACGAATTTGTCCGTATGCCGTTTTGTTTATGTAATGCCGCTCAAATCTTTCAGCGATTTATGGACCAGGTTTGCAGAGGTCTGGATTGCGCTAACGTATATCTCGACGATGTACTGATCGCTAGCGCATCCAAGGAGGACCACATGCGCCACCTAACGGCACTTTTTGATCGTTTGTCCAGTCATGGGATAACGATCAATGCGTCTAAGTGCAGTTTCGGCCAGACTCAGATCGATTTCCTGGGTCATCAACTTTCAGCTTCGGGTATTCGTCCACTGGATGAAAACACTGATGCCATCCTTAACTTCCCAGAGCCAACAACATTTAAGGAGCTCCGGCGTTTTCTGGGACTGGTAAACTTTTACCGCAGATTCATCCCACAGTGCGCACGAATCTCCCAGCCTTTAAGTGATTTGCTCCGTGGTAGTGCGAAGACATTACTACTAACGGAAGAAGCCAAATCGGCTTTCACTTTGTTAAAATCACACATAACAAACATCAAATCACCTAACCACAATAGGCCCGTCGCCCGCTGTCATTGTTTACGGAGGCATCTGCCGAAGCAGTGGGAGCGGTAATTCAACAATACGTTGACGGGTCATGGTTCCCTATATCGTTCTTCTCTAGGCGGCTAAAGCCCGCAGAGACCCGATATAGCACGTTTGGTAGAGAACTTTTGGCTATCTACCTCGGAATTAAACATTTTCGCCATTTCCTGGAGGGCAGACAGTTCGCAGTGTTTACTGATCATAAGCCCCTCATCCACTCGCTCAGCAATTCATCAGAGCGTTATTCTCTCAGAGAGACGCGGGGCCTGGATTTTGTCAGTCAATTCACGACTGACATACAGCATATCGCAGGTGCCCAAAACCCTGTCGCGGATGCACTCTCTAGAATAAATGTAGTAGAGTTGCTTTCCTCCATTGACCTCTGCGAGATCGCCGCAGCTCAAGCTTCTGACACTGAAACAGCACAGCTCAGGGACTCCACTTCCCTGGACATTAGACTTTTACCCTTGCCTGACGGCTCGGGCGATATCCTGTGCGACGTTTCACAAACCACACCACGACCACTGATTCCATCTGCTTTCAGGCGGCGCGTCTTTGAGGGATTACACAATCTCTCCCACCCAGGCATTCGTGCCAGTGTTAAAATGATAAGGGCTCGATTTATTTGGCCAAAAGCTAGCAAGGATATTCGAAGTTGGGCCAAAGCATGTCATGAATGCCAGCTCACGAAAATCCATCGACACACCAAGAGTCCATTAGGAACTTTTGTCGAACCGGATGAGCGCTTCTTACACATACACGTAGACTTAGTCGGCCCATTGCCCCCTTCACGTGGCCACATATATATCCTCACGATAATCGACCGTTTCACCAGGTGGCCTGAGGCCATCCCACTTCACAACTGCGCTTCCGAGACAGTTGCACATGCCTTTTTCGAGCGTTGGGTGGCACAGTTCGGTTGTCCGGGTATTGTCACTACGGACCGAGGTTCCCATTTCGATGGTGCCTTCAGTAAATTGCTAGCTACTCTAGGTTGCCAGCATCACCGAACTACAGCTTACCACCCCGCGGCGAATGGGATGGTCGAAAGGTTGCACAGGCAGCTCAAGGCGGCATTGATGGCGCATGGAGGTATTGACTGGACCGAAGTCCTACCGATCGTCCTTCTAGGTTTGAGGTCAACCTTTAAAACCCCTTTGCAGGCTACAGTAGCCGAATTGACATACGGTCGCGCCATCGCTCTACCTGGCGAGTATGTCGCCCCACACAAACAATCACCCTTCGCCTACGGCGATTACGTGGCGGGCTTGCGCCATTACATGGGTCGTTTTCGCCCATCACCCCCGCGGCTTCAGACCAAATCATCACATGTCCCAAAGGAGTTGGCTGATTGTCCACATGTTTTTCTCCGGAATGACATGGTGAAGCATCCTCTTCACCCTCCTTATACTGAACCGTTCAGAGTAATTCGGCGCTCTCCCAAGACGGTCGTCATCGAGCGTGTCGGCAAGCATGACACTGTCTCAATCGACAGAGTCAAGCCGGCTTTCATGGACGAGGAAGTTATCCCAAATGACCCAACGCCAACCCCGGCACCACTGGTCATTACCCCTCCTGTACCCACAGCTAACATAGAGCCGGCCACTACAGGAACCAAACGTGCCAAACGGCAACCCGTTCGATTCGCAGATTTTGTTGTAGATAGTTAATACTTTCATATCTATCGGCATACACGCGTGCATTATTTCGTACCTCATTCTAATCACTCGGTCGTGGCCCTAAACCCATGCACCAGGGAGTTTTCTTTTTATTTCTTCCCTCAGATACGCACCCACCCACCGCTGATGCCACCGAATCGTGCACCCTTCCTGGTCCACCTACGCTTGCCCCCAACTCACCCGGTAGCCCTAACCACCAACAAGAGCACAATTGTTCCAACACGCCTGCCATGTCACAAGGTCCTTACCAGCCCAGATTGACGCGCCAACCGATTCTCCTGGCGCGAACATTTACCATCCTTCTTCGGGACGCAGGATATTCTGAACAGGGACTGTGTTTTCGAAGCTTCTGGTTCTTGTTGTCAAGCCCACGAATGCGCCTGTTTCTGCTCAAATTGGGTTCATACTAAGACCACGCCAAACGGGAAAATCCCACTAGCAGCTGTTCACTCCATGTGAGGCGGCTCGGCAGTACGTTCACTCACATGTGAGACGCTACTTGGCTTAGTCCTGATCGGTTCACCGTACATCCTACTCTCGATCCACTGATGATCGACCCACGCAGACCGAGCGCCCTGGCTGACTTCTATGTGACTGGTTGCTGAGAGACTACGTTCCTACCAGGGGTAACCTGACACCCGCATGCGCCACGCTACTGGCAACTCCCGATCAGAACTCCTCGCTGACCAGACTTCTTGGAGTGGGGCTGTGTAACACCGCTTGTTTTGCCTCATCATTGACCTTGACAATTATTAACTTCCTTTCGTTCGTGCGTACATCGTGATCGCTCTGTACACGTTTTGGCTACCGCTATATATCTTCCAGTCAACCTACCTTCTCTCCAACGTTCTTAGGGACATTATTGTAGTAATCTGGTCTACTACAAGTTTAACCTCATCATCAGTGAAAAATAACTCCTCAAGTGGAGTAACGATATCAGGCCTTTTGATGACGGGCATGTTAGGCGGATGTATTTGTTGATCAAGCCGCTGAACAGCCTGGAAATGTTTGAGAAAGGCCGAAGCCTTTTCTGAATCTGAAACTATTTGAGTTCCGTTTACCTGCTGAAGGTTGCCAATCCAATCACGCGTTTTGCCTTTGGATTGCGCATAACTATAGTAACGCTTTGGGCACTGCTTTATATTGCGTGCCAACCGTGATTCAAAGTCACGTTTTGCTTTGCGTTGGATTCCCACAGCCTTATGTCTGACCATTTTATACCTTGTCCAGGACCGTTGTGTCTGAGAAGCTTTGTAAGTTTTCCAGGCACGGTCCCTCATTCTAATCACTCGTCGCATCGCAGGTGTCCACCACTGTGGCTTGTTGCGTTGCTTGACGTGCACCAACGGTGCAAACCTATCTTGCAGTGTAGACAGGCAGTGGGGTATGAGCTGCCAGTTTGTTGCTATATCATCACCTACATATTGAGACACGATCTTTTCAGCTTCCTCTGAGACGACTTCCCAGCCTACGCGATTGAAATTGCGCCTCAGTTTAGGAGGAGGTTTTTCATACCTGAGTCTAAGTTGGAATCTGATCACAACGTGAACACTTTTTCCTAGTGGAGTGAGATAATCTACCTGACGAACCATTTCTTCGCATGAAGAGACCCTCTGCGACCCTCTGTACACCCCACACAGTGGTTTCTTACAAGCTATCAGCTTTTATTACCACAATGAACCTATTTACTATTGACAATTGTCATATTAACCCAA